>JAPKLY010000153.1:793435-804749 GCA_026898435.1 Prunella vulgaris | reverse complement strand
GCCTCATTAAAAACCTCGCCGTAAACCACCCTTGTGGATAAACCGGACGGAGGGAAAAAGAGTGCGCCATCGGGGTTCTGCTGACAAAGGGCGAGCTCCCAAGCCTTGACCAGATTCCAAAATATCGCACAGTGATGGACCACAGTCGGGCGAGCTCTGGACCTTCCACAGGCGGGCGAGCTCTGGACCTTCCCCAGCTCGGATGGGCTCTGGAGACCTGGCAAGCCTTGGGGATTATTTCTGAAACCGACGTATTAGTTCGCCATGCCAACATGGACGTTCCACACAAATTTGTACACTATAAAAAAAGGAAACATTGATTTATGTGCACACTCACAAACCTATACACATATTTACTCATATACCGCTGCTTTATATATAAAATAAATTTTTCTTAAAAAATGTGTCGTCCCGTAGGGTGCAAATTCCCACGGAACGGAGGGAGTAGTATATTATTTTAATTTGATAATTTAATAAAAATATTTAGATAGTTTTAATTTTGCAAGGATTCATTCAGCATGAGATTAGAAAAAGGGAAAGTAGTTCTTCGGGGGAAGATAGACAGCACACAGAACTCTCCAAATATTCATCTATCCATATTTTTATAGACTCAATATCACCTATCTATCTGGACTTTCTCTCTCTCTCAACTTTGAGAGAGTGAAGAACATTTATACTTTTAATCATGGATGATTGAAAATTTAATTCTACATTATGTGAGATCTAATTAGTTTCACTCTCTTTTACTTTATGTTATTCATATATCTTCTGTGCTTGATTACATTATTTGGTGAGTTGTTTAATTTGGTCAGTTATTCAATTCGTGAAAATGATAATTGCTAATTAGAATGTTAAATCCGTAATTATTTAATTGTTCTAATATTTGTGGTGAATGACAATAATTAATTCAAACCAAGATTTTGATTATTGTTGTGGAGATGTATGATATAGTCTAAATGAACATACATGTGTGTTTGTTGGCTAGAATTAGGTCTTTCTGGATTTTAATGCTGCTTGTGAATTGTATTCTATGATGGTATCTAGTCTTGTTCACTAGTTAGATAAATAATATGAGATGGATCATTATTATCGTAAAGGTAAGGAAAGATTGTTTGTTAGGTGGTACCAATAACTAGTATTCGAGTGAAAGAGTAATTTTTGCATCAATGATCGATTGTGTGAATTGATTAGTGTGATTTTTTCTTGAAATTTGTGTGCTTTGAGTGCCTAATTTTATTCAATTTCTTGCAATTAGTTGCATTAATTTGGTTATTTGTGCTTAATTATTGAGAGATGTGTTTACTATTTATTTTGTGAAAAAATGTGATTTATTGTGTAAAATACCTCTCAAGTATTTGATGAAAGTAAGATCCAAGATGAGGGGTCAAATTTTTTAGCCCAAATGAAAAAAAAAATATAGGTGGCCCAGGAAAGAAATTCAATAGACCAATTGTTGGGATTTAAATTAAATCAATTTGAGGCCACCAGGCTCCTCACTTGAGTGAGTGACCTGGGTTTAATTTCCTTTGGGAACAAATTAGGAGGAAGATATAAGGGTGGACTTGGAGATTGTTGGGGTGTAAAGAAACTTGGTGAACTAACTTCTAACTACTAACAACTAATAACTAACAACTACTCCCTCCGTCCACGATAAATGGTCCATGTTGCCTTAAATGGTCGTCCACAATAAATGGTCTATTTACCTAAAATGGAAAAGTTACAATCATTATTTTCATTTTTTATACACATATACTCACTTTTACACATCACATCAAGTATTTTTTTAATAATTAAATATTTTTTTATACTATTACACTCACTTTTACACATCAACATCTACTTTTTTTAATAACCGTGCACAGCAAGGATAGTCCAATTTTCATGGACGGAGGGAGTAACATTTACGATAAAAAAAAAAAAAAAAAGTAAGCATAGCAGCTGTTCGTGTAATTCACAAGAAATAAAAAGAATCAAGTAATGGGGTCCATGCTCTTATGTGATATAATCAAGAAGAAAAGTTGGTTTCACACTTTGACCAAATAGCTAAGAAGGATACATGGCTTAATTTGGTTCACACATTTTCTTCTTAAAGCCTGACATTTACAGCTGCATATCATGTACTTTGGATTAGAACTTCACGCCTTCAACACCATGAAAATTGAAGTGTCACTCACACCATGTTCTGCAATTGCCGGGGCAACGAAGAATCAATCCTCTTGCCGGAATTCATGGAACACACCAGAAATTGAGAAGCCCCCAACACCAGACCCCCCTCCAGCTGAACCTTCGCCGGAATGCTTGAAGCCCAACGCGATGCCGGAAATTTCAGAGTCCATGCTACTGCCAACAGCCTGAGCTCCCAGCCTCCTCGCTGGAAATCCGTCGCACAGCTGCTCCCACAGCCGCCTCAGCAGCGCCACTTATTTCTTCGCACTCACCGTCGCCCACAAGTTCTAATTCGCCGGAATGAAGAAGTCCACCGTCACAGCCGCGAAGAAGAAAACGTGCTCCACTTAAAAAGTCGCCGAATTGAAAAAACGTGTTTTTACTGGCCTAGTTCGTGCAACGATGCTCGTTCGAGCAGTGTGAAGAAATTTACGAAGCGAAAGTTCATTTAATCGAGCTCGACCAACCATTGCTCGAGCACCGCTGCTCGATCGAGTTCCCCTCGAATCAAATGTTGTTAAAGCGCTTTTCAAGTCGTGCTCGACCAACTTTTGCTCGAGCAACATTTGCTCGATCGTGCTGGTACTTTTAAAAAACACGCCTTTTGTTTTAGTGAGAAGAGATTAAAAAAAAAACGTTTTCTTCTTTTTGGCCACATATAAAAAGGGCAGCCGATTTCTGGAGCAAGACATTGACAACATACTCCCTTCAGGGGGAGAAATTCTCTCCACCTCTACACAAACTCACACTCAACATCTAATTAGAGTTTATGCTTTCTTAGTTAAATTTTTATTTTCGTTGAATCTTTGTTAGAGACTGAAGTTGTTCAAACTTCTATTAGGTGAATTCTATCCTTTTATTTAAATATTATTGGTTTATTTTTAATATTTATGAATTATTGTTTTTATCTTATTATGATTTTATTTGTGTTTAATATTATGATTGTTGGCTAGATTTTTAGTGTTTGGGTGTTTGGAATTATGTGGGTAATTAGTTAGTGGATTGATTTGGTGAATTTATTCTAATTGAAGGTCATATGATTAGATTAATGGGGTTTGTTTGATCAATTGTTTGTTGGGCTCTTTTAATTCATATGGGTAGATTGTTTGTTGCAACGAGAGTTGAATAGGCATATTTATTTTGTATGGGTGTGAGTTCTATTTTGCGATTTGAGTTAATATTGGATTATCGCAACAAGAGTTGGGAAATTTTATTAGAAAATCCATTAATCTACATTAATTGCTTGAATTAACCTTTAGGTGATTAGTGAGGGACCAAAGGTGGGCCACCTTAGTATACCAGTGGAAAAACACGCTAGGATTTTTCTTAGCCTTGTGTGATTGCCAGGGTGGAAAACGGTGAACTATTTCTATAACAATCTACATGCTTAATTGACGCGTTAATTCTAGGTTTATCCAGTACGGTTTAATGTGTATTAATCGTGATTGCTCCTATCTTTGACCGACAAAAGGGATAAATGAACTTATCGAACCATTGATTAATTACCCCGTAATGAAGAACACCCGAACATATTTTCTCGTAATTGTTATCTTCGTTAGTTTGTTTACTTGTTTACTATTTTATTGTCTTATTTAGTTAATTTCTTAGTTATAGTTTGATTTCTTGCTCTAGTTAATTGTTGCTAGTTTAATTTTTGCAATTTAGTTTAATTGAGGAACAAGATCGTTTACACTACAATCAAGCGCCGATGTATAGTATTAGGGCTACACTTGCCACTAATCTCATGGGATTGATAATTTAACAGGGCATTTACCTTTATTACACGAACTTCTTACACTTGAGAAGTAAGTGTTGTAAAACACGTGTCATGAATCAAATTCGAAGTTGTCTATGGTTGGATATTTTTTTGATTTTATTTTGATTGTTATTCATTTTAATTCGATTCACAAACTTAAACCACTCATCTTAATATTTAATATTTGTAAATATATAGATATTCAAAGGATAAGTCTATTTACCAATCTTTGTGGATACGACCCTCCTTACCGCTATTACAAATCATATTTTACTAAGTAGGTTTTTATTATTTGTTGGATTCGACTCCCATCATACCCAACAAAAAAAATACCCCATAGTAAATGACCTATATATAATGAAATTACTTAATATTAAAAATAAACCCTTCGAATTCGGGTGTGTTTTATTTTATGGATAATCTAATATATCCCACAAAAATTTGCACAGTTTTCACAGGATAGATTAATTTATCCATAAAACAGAACACACCCGAATTCATCTATTATGTATGTCTTTCTTGTTCTCAATTTCGTAATTGGCATGTTCTTTCCATTGTATAGAGTCTTTGGAAAAAGTATAAAATAGTTAAGAAAATGATCGTATTTATAAATTGATTTAAAATATTGGCATATACAAATTTTTTATGTTTTTATCCAAAAAAAATTATATGTTTGTACAAATATTTTGAACCAATTTGTAAATACAATATTTTTTTAAACCAAAATACAAAGTGTCCTATTTTTATTCTCAATTTCTTAATTGACATGTTTTTTATTAATTAATTAAGAGTTTGATACTATTACTCATTGACTCATTGTCATCTCTTATTCTCTCATATTGTAAAAAAAATATTATACATAAATAGATACAAAGATGTTCACAATCAGATGCATCAATGCATGCTAAACTCTCTTGTTTTCTCTTCTTTGAATATATCTCAATTTGATATCAACATAAGTGACGATACTGATGGTGATTCATCATCCTAAATGCGACTGGAGAGTGGAAAAAGCTAAATTTAAAAGAAGAAAAAAAGACTTATATCGTTCTACAAAATATATGGAAGAAATAAATAAAATAATGGATGATATAATGGTTGAATCGAACATCCAAAAACAAAGAGTCATAGATGAGTTTATAAGAATTCAAGAATGAAGAAATGATGTTAAAATTATGAAAAATAATTTGACGAGCATATAGTTAATCCGGCTAGACATGAATGGATTGAACAATAAAAGATTATGTAAAAGAAAAAAATTTCCAATCAAACTCAATTTGGAAAGCATCTCTAAACGTTTGGGGCAATATTTTGGTGATATTGCAAAATTTGAAAGTGATCTTGAAAAATACTAAAATTTGTAATGGTCATGTTTAATTTGTAGTTCATTTGCATATATAGTTATGCTTGTGTGTTTTATTAATTTAAATTTTGGTTTTTTTTAATGTTTTATCCTAGTATTTCTTTTATGTTTTATCATTATATTTTTTATTTTATAATTTTATAATGTAAATTTGGTATTTCATTTTAATTAGTTATAATTTCTGTTTCTGTTTAAATGCTACAAATATTTAATTTTTATTTCACATATATATAAATTTAAAATCACTTATTATATTATACTTACCTAAAATTATATTGCACAATATATCAAAATAGCATATGTTCGCGTAAAGTGCGTGATGAATTTGCCACGCACTGTTCACTTGTAATCATGCATTGTAGGTAGTTTGGACGGTTAATTTGGATTTGCCACCAAATTAGCCGTTGCATTGGGAGTCCTCGAAAGACAATATTAATTTTAATGGCAAATATAAATCGTAAATAAACCATATTAACCAACGTTAGAAAATATATAACACAAAAATTTATATTATACAATTTCATGAAAATAAGTATAAGTATACAATAAATAAGATTAAAGTTTTTGTAGTAGTACAATTTATCTTCATCTTGAATTTGGTTCATATAAATTACACATTTTATATTAATTCTGTAAGTTTGAATTTTTTTTGATTTTGATCCTTTTACAAATTTACAAAACCAATAAATGTGTAAAAGAATATCTAAATCAAAATATTTTCAAACTTATAGAATCAATATCAAAATATATACTACATGTGGACCAAATTCAGAACGAAGACAAATTATGAGAGTTACAAATCTTCGATCCTATGATAAACACCGCTGCAGTCTAGCTCATATGAAATTTTCTCTTACACGACCATCTTTTTTGACCGTATTTTATCCCCCAAGTCCTTGAGAAATTGATCAAGATTTCTCTCGGATGAGCCATCCTTAAGCAATGCATTGTGCAATATACTCCTAAATCTCTTCATCTCATCTTTTATCCCAATTGCTGTCATCACCTTGTTAATCTTCTCCGCTACTTCTCCCCCCTCCAGCGACTCTCCGTCGCGAAGACTGATCCCGATCTTCCAATCATCGACCACTAATTTCCGATTCACTGGTTGATCATACATGCTCGGGAAACAAATCATCGGAACACCAAACCACGCACTCTCCAGTACAGAATTCCATCCACAGTGCGTCAAGAATCCCCCAACGGCCGGATTTGAGAGCATCTCAAGTTGATTGCACCACGGCACAATCAACCCTCTGCCCTTAACTTCATTCTCAAACCCAACGGGTAAAATATCAGCATCCTTGATCGGGCCCACAATCCCGGGCCGTATAGCCCAAATGAAGTACACTTGACTAAGGAGAAGCCCGCGGGCTATCTCTTGAATCACGCGTTTATTCGTGTGCACGAAGCTGCCAAAGGAGACGTATAGAACCGAGGAAGCAGGCTTGGAGCTGAGCCAGTCTGTGCAGTCCATTTCAGAGAGCATGCTAGTCTTTGGGATAGTGCTGATTTTGGTGTAGAAAGTAACTGGCCCTATTGCATATGTTGGCTGTTTCTGATTCAGTGCTGATAGAGTGTGTGTTTCTAGCTCTTGCACTGTGTTTTGCAAGATGAAATCTGCTTTGACAACCTCCTCAAATGCCTTGAAAACCAACTTGTGGAGTATTGTTGCATCAGCTTCTTGTAAATGCGACGTCAAGTTCTTGGTACTAATCGCCTCGACTCCGGGGATGTATGTTATGATGTGGTCATCATCATCATCTAATTATCATTTGAAACAAAAATTTGTATGAGATCGTCCAAATACTTGTTCATCATTCAACTCCATCAGATAACGACAAAATATGTATACTCAGTGCCTGTAACAGAACAGTGCTCTACGCACCTTTTATTCTAAGTAAAAATGTTGTCTACCAAATTCTGGTATTAATTATGCCAACCTCATTTCTAGACCCAAGTGAAAATCGATCGTTGTCACATAACGTAAATCTAACTACACTTGTGCAATCTGCTAATGTTGTCTATCACTCTCTGTTTTATTCCTTCGGGGTTCGTTTGGTTTAATTGATTGACTGGGATCATTTGACAATTTATCCGATCTAATTAGTGTGATAGAAGCCCATGAATAATACTCCCTCCGTCCCTAATCAATTTGCACACTTTCTATTTTGGGTTGTCTCAAATCAATTTGCACACTACTTAAAAGGGAAAATCGATTTACGTGCACACTCATAAAATTTTCCACACAATTACCCATATACCACTACTTTATTTAAAAAATATATTTTTCTTAAATCACGTGCCATCTCAGAGGTGCAAATTCCCCTGGGACGGAGGGAGTATATATGATAGATCATAGTCCTACTTCCCTTGTCTTTATTTTCTATACCTCCAAGAAGAACTTGCAAAATCAAATAAGAAAATCACTTCATAAATTTCACATTTAAAATATTTACATATTTATACAAAATTAATATTTTTTTATTTTTTTGCACATTTTACTCAATTCAACTAATTTTTTTTTCTTTATACATAATATTTTACCAAATTACACTTTTTTTTTTTTACTTCATTCGACTTTTTTCGTAATAGGTGTGTTTTTCCCTCCCTTCAAGTTGTTATAGGACAAAATGAGTAAATATTTGGGAAAATTACAAAATAGGTAACAAAATTGACAAAAAATACAAATTGATTCTATGCAGAAAAATTATACTTCTGTGCAGGAAAATATTATACTTTTGTGCAGATATTGTGAACTAATTTATAAATATAATCACTTTTTTGAATCAATATTTAAATCACCCTAAATATTTTGGATGTGTTTATAAAATAATGGAGGGTCTAGGATTCTAGATGATACATAGTAAATTGTACAAATAATTTCATGAGAATTAGTACTCATAAATTTAAGTTTTTTTTTTTACACAAATAATCTCATAAGATTTTTTTATCATAAATTAAAGGATTAACGTGTAACTAAATTTATTAAGTATAAATTCTTACGGAATCAAAAGTGCAATTTATTTTAACAGATGAAACTAAATATATTTTAAAAATGATTAAAAAATTGAAATTTAATCTATTAAGTACAAATTTTCATAAATTTAATTATGTAGTAACTGAGACGCACATACCTGGGAAAGGTCGTTTCACAGTTTACAATAGCAATTCGATGGCTGTTTTAAGTTATCACAAAACAATTTAAAATCTAATTTGACCATTCCAATCCAAAAAAGTAGGACTCAATTAATCCATATTTTACAAGTCTTCAACCGTGGTGGTTCTCTTCAATTTTTTTTTTAAAAATATTTTTATAAATTTTGTAGATAGATTGATACATGATTAAAATAATTAATAAATAATCTAAATTTGTAAAACTCATTATAATAATAACAATAAGTGCATGTTTGCAATTTTTAGTAGAATTGAAAAAATGATATTAAATAATTTTAGTAGTAAAATGAAAAATAAGGAGTGTTTTAAACTTAAATAATTTTAAAAAATAATTAAGAAAAATGTGTTTGTAAAAGAAGTGCTTCTAAAAAGGATATTGAGTATTATTTTCTTTGGGGAATGTGTAGAAGTGCTTAAGTAGAAGTTAAAAGCTAAAATATATTGTTTGACCAAAAGTAGTAATAAACGCTTAAAATAGTTGTTGAAAACATTTTTAAGTGATTTTTTAAAAAAAGCACTTGTACTTTTTATGTTGAGTTTGAAAATAGGCATTAAATACTCCCTCCGTTCCCTTATAAGTTACTCGTTGCTTTTGGGCACACAAATAAAGATAAAAAATGAAAAAGTATAAATGATGTGATGAAAAAAGTGAAAAAATATAAGTGATGTGACGGAAAAAAGTGAAAAAATAGTGGAAATAGTGTAAAAAGTATTGAAAATAATAATAATAAAGTAAATAGTAATTTCCAAAAAAATAAAAAAATAAATAAACAACATATAATGGGAAAGATGAAAATGAAAAAATAAACAACTTATTGGATGGAGGGAGTATATTTTATTTATTGTACCAAGCTCTCTCCTAAATTTTTATAAAAGAAAAAAAAAAGGGAGAGAATCAGTACCTATTTAATGCATGTTCCACAATAGCCCATCATTTAATTTAGGTGATATAACTCACCTGGCCACCGGCTCCTCACTTGAGTGAGTGAATCTGGATTCGATTCTCTCTGGGAACGAATTGAGAGATAGGAGATATAAGATTGGTTAGGAATTTATTTTTGGAGTGTTTGAAAACTTGGCGTAATTAACTTACTAACAACTACTCCCTCCGTCCCGTAGGAATTTGCACCCTACGGGACGACACATTTTTCAAGAAAAAATAGTTTTATATATAAAATAGTGGTATATGGGTAAATATGTGTAAAGGTTTGTGAGTGTGCACGTAAATCAATGCTTCCTTTTTTTTAGTAGTGTGCAAATTTATGTGAGACGTTCAAATAAGAAAAATGTGCAAATTCCTGTGGAACAGAGGGAGTAATATTTACCAATAAATAAAAATTTAATTCATGTGATATAAAAAAAGGAACAGGGAAAATTTAGGATATACCTTGAGGTGGAAATTGACCATTTTCCACAAGAAGATTCTTGTGATAATCCAAAGCAAACACAGTTGCGGGCATCGTCCAGAAAGAGACATTGACCAGATTATACTTGTGTGCAACTGCCCCAGGCCATAACCCAAAGGTATCAGCAATCAGAAACGGCGTCAACGACGGATCCGTCGACTCGATAATCTCGCCCACGAATTGAAGAGCAAGAACCGGAAAGTCGCGCATCAGAGCTTCCCAGTAGTCGACGACGTTAACGTCACGGTCGAAGTCGAGGGGAAATCCGTCGGGGATTGTGGCGTAACGTATGTCGAGACCTGAAGCGCGGCTGTCGGAGAAGATATCGCCGTCGCCATAGATAGGGTGGGATTTGGAGATGAGGTGGTGGGCGTGTTCGGTGTTGATGAAAGTGACGGTTATGCCCTTGGTAGCTAGCTTGATGGCCAAATGAACGAAGGGGTTGATGTGCCCTTGGTAAGGCTGGGCGATCATGATGGCGTGCGCCTTCATATTACTGTATGCTTCAGTTTGGATTGAATTTTCTGTGGATGCAGAATTATGGAAGTTTAAAGGAGGCTCGACAAAATTAATTCGTCTGGGCCCTTCTTCTCGTCGTGTAGTGACTGAAATCTATTATTCATATTTTCCTGCTGACTAAAAGTATCTCTAACCACGATCAAGTGTGAACATCTTTATCTATTTAAATTAGGTGCACATTTTTGTTACAAAAGGCACATAGTTCTTATATTTTACAAAATTGTTACTCTGCTAAAATATCTTCAAAACTTCTCTCTCCCACATCTCCTCTTTTCTCTTTCATAAGCTCCCCTCTCTCTCTATCTATCATACTCTCCCTGTCTCGTACTCTCTCTCTCTTACCCTTTTGCTTCCCACTACAAAAAAAATTCACTTATTAGCAACAGATTTTAGTAATAGACATAAATCTGTTAGTAATTAATAAGGAATTTGTAAGGGATCCGTCTGCTTTATTATCCCAACAACTTAATAACAATTTAACAACACATTTTGTAACGAAATATTTTTTTTTAGTAATTCTGTTAGTAAGTAGTAAATTTATATTTTATTAATTTTTAATGTAATTTTAGCAACGGATTAGTTAAGAAATTGTGACTAAATATTTTTGCAACGGAAATATATTGTTGGTAAACTAAATTATTTTTCCCCTAAATATACGTCGATCAGCTCCTGCACACCGAGCATCATTTTTCCTTGTTCAAAGCCAAGTACGGGAAAACATACGTGACCCAGGAGGAGCACGACCACAGATTTTCCGTGTTCAAGGCCAACCTGAGCCGCGCCAAGCATCGCCAGCTGCTCGATCCTTCCGCCGTTCACGGCGTCACCAAATTCTCTGACCTGACACCTTCGGAGTTCGAGAAGAGCTACTTAGGGCTCGAACAGCGGCGGCTGAAGCTTCCCGTGGACGCAAACGAGGCGCCGTTG
>JAPKLY010000153.1:709253-758435 GCA_026898435.1 Prunella vulgaris | reverse complement strand
AAACTCACGCATCAAACCACTTTCGAGAAAAATCGAAACAAAACTGTAGAAATTTTTGGAAATAAATATGTTTCTCACTGCTGTTCTTCACTTTTAAAACTCACTCTTGAACATAAGGATGTCTTGAACAGAGCACGACCTTCTTTTTCTTTTCATTTTTAATTGGATAGATGTCTCAACTCTCACCAAGATAGAGAAGAGAAGTCACAAATGCTTCACAACTTTCAAAAATATCACACTGAATGTACGGCCAAGATCAACAATAACATCATCAATCACTAATTTCCTTGCTTTGCAGAGCATATTCAAGAATCCAGCCGGAATCAACGTCCACAAAAAACCATCTCAATTAGAAGAAGTGTTTCATCGGAAAATTTTTACCGTCGTCGCCTTTGTCGCCAAGACTTCGTCGCTGTCGTCAGTTCTCGTATGTTATCTCCGCCCAACCAGATTCATCTGCTTCCCTGGCCCCGACAAGAGATACACATCGGATCCCCTTTCGATCGGGATCCGACCGGCTTCCTCTCAGGAAGACTATAATTTGAAGGGATGCAGACTCCCGGATCGATTGTAATTACTTGTCCATTGCAAATGTGACTAGAAAATTAACACTTACAGCGAAAGTAGAAAACAAAAAAAAATTAGGAGCAGGAAAGTGATACGTATAGAATGTCGTCCGACGCCGCGAAAACTCCTCAATCAAACTCCCCCCCTCCCCCCGCACCAAACCCATCAATCAAAACCCTCCCCATCGGCGGTGACCTTGGCTCCAATTTCGGCGGCGGAACTCCCCACCTTCACTCCCTCTCATCTCCCTTTCAAGCCTTCAAATCTGAAACCCTAAAACTATTATCTCCCTCGTCTACGTCCCCCCCCCCCCACCTCAGCCGCTCCCATACGCCTTTTGCGCCGCCGATGAAACGTGGTCCACCCTTCCCAAATTCCCCATCGCCAGTCCTTCGTTTTTCTCCACAGCCACATTCACCCTTTCATTTGGTGCGTGAATATGTCTTGAATGAGAGAGGGGGAGAGAGAGCATAAGAGAAAGAAGACGTGATTGATGCTTTTTAATTTAGATGTGTGAATTAAATGCAGAGTGGTATATCTGTAATTTAACCGAATTGTTTGCCCTAATATGGAGTGATTGACACATATATGTAATTTATAAAAAGCATGGCACCCATGTGAGTTTTGGTCTCTTAAGTAGCACCTATATGTAATAAACTCTTTTTTTTTCCCACCTTGAATCACATCTTGACTCTAACGAGTATTGATTTTAAGGATTAAAGATTTGTAAGTTTAATAATGTATTTAATATGACTTTATGTCACATGAATTGCATGTTTTGATATTGATTTTGTAAGTTTGTAAAGTTTGAATTAATTGCTTTTGATTTTGACCAGTTTATAAACTTACATGATAAATATAATATGTTAGAAAGAAACTAAGGGAGTAAATTGAAATAAAGTTATATGTAGTACGTAGGAAAAAGTGGTATATTTGTATATATATCCATCCAACATCTGCGACTGGTGGAGATAGAATCACCTTTCTTTGGTATTTAGTGGAGTTCCATCCATATATAGAACTCCTTATTACTGATAAGTTGTGTTTTAAAAAGCGGATCGGACCGGTCGGTCCGACCGCTACTCGGACACCCCTCCGGTCCGCTTTTGCACGTTAGACCGGACATTTTTTTAAAGTGGTTGAAAAACACTCAAAAGCGGTAACAATTGAGTCGAACCGGCGCTTCGACAAATTTTTGATTAATTTTATTTTTCTACACATAATAATGAATTAACTAAATGAATTATATATAATATTTATCAAATGTATTTTAATAATAAAATATCTAATATGTTAGTAAAGTTTATTCATAAAGTATACAATTTTTATAAGAAAAATATATATAAAAATATTTATAATTAAATATTATGTATTTATGACGTCATACCGGCTCAACTGCTTTAAAAGTGCTTAGACACGGTTGAACACGGTCCGACCAAAAATACTAAGATGTCCGGGTCAACTTCCGCTTTCGCTTTTAAAACATAGCTGATAAGGTGTTTGATAGGATAGTACAAGAGATATAATTTTATTTGTTATTTGGATGTACAAATACGAGTTAAATCAAAATGACAATTTTAACCTTAATATTAAAGTACTTACTTCACATTAAAATAGAGCATTAAGATAATTTATATTTTTATGTGACTTTTTACAAATAATTGTATTATACTATGCCGTTCTAGTTGTTCACTCCAGTAGGACGTGAAACTTATTTGTCTTCCTTAACGTGTATGGACAATAGAGTTGAGATTCTGCTTTTACTTAATGTGTATGGTTGTGATTTATTTGTGTGTCTCATTTGTTTTATTTGCTTTGTTTGCCTCATTTATTTGGGAGAATTTAAATATTTCTCTAAGTTCCATTTCTGAAAATGAGTCAAATGTAATATTTGATAACAACAGTAATTATTTATTCATTTATAAACTACAATAAATAGTCTGATAATATATATATATTTGTTTAATATTTTAGATTCATACAATGATATTAGTTAAACTTGAGCACACTAAAGGCTTGTAAAAAAAGAAAATTAATACAAACAACATTGCCATTATCAAATACATTGAAACATTCAAGTTAAAGCATATAACAAGCTTCTACAAAGATAAGCATTAATTAAAAGAAGTTAAATTAAGTAGTCACTGAAAGCATGAAAATTAAGATACAATATTCATATATAATAGAAAACATTAATTACAACCGTGTTCGTATATAGTACCACCCAAACATAAAATAGAAATAAAAGCATGCTAAATAGTTGAGATTACACTTGAAATAGCGTATAGATACACGTTCAAATGAGCATTAAATTATACTATAAATCTAATGGCTTTATATATGTTCAGCAATTCAATCTGTTATATCCAAATTTCAAAGCCTTGGAAGTATGCAGCACTTTCACAATCACAATAATCATCAAAGAAATAAATGCTTTAAACACAATCTATCCAATAAAACAAAACAAATTAATTATCAATACAGAACCTACACTAACGCGATCGATCTCAACACAACACTTCTAATTTCAAATCCAGATAATAGAGAGACTTAACTTTGACGTAAAAATATAATAAAAAATTATATAACTGATTAAAAAATCGTGTTGGCTTCGGCAGCGCCCAGAGCATGAACAACTGCAAGAACGTTGAGGTAGGTGCATGGATTTCTCTTAGGCGGTTTTTGCAATTCTATTGATGGCGTGTGTGAATTTTTTTAAATATATATGATACAATTTTTATTTAAATTATTGAATTATACTCGGATTCTAGATGAACCCAAATGTACAAAATTTTGTCAAAAATAAATTGGGTTATAAAAGGAATTGGTCCACATGCATTCTCTCCACAACATACAGCAGCCTCCCAAATCCAATAGAAGCCAAGCCACACAACATTCACCAATGGCAGCAACCAATATTGGAAACCAGAAGAAACCACATGCTATAATGGTAAGTCTTCACCTCCAAGGCCACATAAACCCCTTCCTCAATCTAGCCATCAAGCTCGCCTCACACGGCTTCACAATCACCTTCGCTCATCTCGACCACATCCACCACCAGATCTCCAATTCTCATCACACCTCCGACTTCTTCGCCGGACCCCGAATCTCCGGCCTCGACATCCGCTACACAACCTTCAGCGACGGATTCCCCCTCAATTTTGACCGATCCGCCAATTTTGACCTACTTGTCGAACACTTTCTCCTCAGATTTCCTGATAAAGTTGATCAACTGGTCGGAAAAATACTGCAATCTCATCCATCCGAAGATTTTAATTACTTCCTGATTGCTGATACCGTCTCTGTTTGGCCGTCAAAAATCGCGAAGAAGTACGGTCTGGTTAACGTTTCCTTTTGGACGCAACCGGCGTTAGTATTCTCGTTGTACTATCACTTGGAGCTTCTGAGAGAGAAGGGCCACGTCCCTGTTAACGGCCGTTACGAAACCGTTGATTACCTGCCCGGGATCCTCTCAATCAACACCAGAGATTTCATGTCCTATTTGCACGATTCAGAGCTGAGCATGATTCACAGGATTGTGTTCGGGGCATTCGACCAGGTGAGAAGCGCAGATTTGATTATCTGCAACACGGTTGAAGAGCTCGAAGCAGAGGCCGTATCTGCTCTGCAGGAACAGGGCCCGTTTTACGCAATTGGGCCCCTGTTTCCTGATAATTTCTCCAACGGCCCGATTCCCCGGAGCTTGTGGGAAGAATCTGACCTGGGAGAGTGGCTGCATTCGAGGCCTAATGGGTCGGTTCTGTATGTTTCGTTTGGTAGCCTTGCCAACACCGACCGGAGTGTGATTGTTGAAATTGCTGGTGGGCTGTTGATGAGTGGAGTGAGTTTTATCTGGGCTCTGAGGCCCGGGATTGTGGAACACGTTGATGATCACGGGCTTTTTCCGAAGGGGTTTGAGGATAGCACGAGAGAAAGGGGTTTGGTAGTTCCGTGGTGTAATCAGAGTCAAGTGCTGTTGAGTCCGGCCATTGGGGGATTCTTGACACATTGTGGATGGAACTCGGTGCTGGAGAGCGTGTGGAGTGGTGTTCCGATGATTGCTTATCCGTTGTTTACTGATCAGATTACGAATAGGAAATTGGTGGTGGATGATTGGAAAGTTGGGATAAATCTGTGCGATGGGAAATGTATTACGAAGGAGGAAGTTGCAGAGAAGATAGGTGTTTTGATGGGGGAATTAGGTTGCGGTATGGAATTGAGGAAGGAAGTTGAGAAACTGAGAAACACACTTCGAAACGCAATATCTGAAAATGGGTCTTCTCAAAGAAACTTTGATCGGTTTGTTGAGAATGTGTCGGTTAAATTAGTTGAAGGATGAAGGAATATATATTACTACGTAATAACTAAATTATTCATAGATTTTGGTGTCATTGCTTTTAAATCGATCATCTTGGCCAAAACTATTTCTTTCAAAATCAAAGGCAATTAATTTTCTTTTAAGTTAATTTTTTTTTAAAATTTTTTGTGCATCAATTGGACGCGTGCAATTTAAGTATATTTTTAAAATATTACACAATTTATTACAAAAAGATCATTCGTAATTTCAATGAAAAGTTACACCATTCCAAATAAACTGTTCAATATTATATTCCGAGTTTCTTATAAAAAAATTAAATTGAAATAAACTAATAAAGACAAATGGGGTGTCCTGGATTGAGACAACAAAAATAAAATAAAATTTTAATTTAAAAAAATTAGAATATACTCCCTCCGTCCCAGCATTTTCTTTATAGGTGGAGTTTTACGCATATTAAGAAAAAGTGAAATATGTGAGTGTGAAGTTAAATAATAAAATATAAAAAATGTACTTTATTAACTTTTGTGAGTGTGGGTTGTTTTTTTTTTTTTTTTTTTGTGAAGAAAGAATTGGGACATCCATATAAAGAAAGTGTAAAATTTATCTTGGAACAGAGGGAGTATAACTTAATTTGAGACAATTTAAAATTGAAAACTTAAATTGAAATTCAACCAAAAAAAATTGGATAAATTCTTCCATATAATTTTTTATCAAAAATAAAAATAGTAAAAAAATTTAGAACGGAAATTTTGAAAAATGTAAAAATAAAGTACGAAATGCCGGGAGTAAAACAAGGGTTTGGGCCATTTGAATTCCCAATTCTCCCCACATTTGCAGTACGTCCCTAGCCATTCCCAAATCCACCAAAGCCACACAACATTTTACAAGTTTCATCAATGGCGGCAGCCAACGGAAACCAGAAGAAACCACATGCTATAATGGTATGTTTTCACCTGCAAGGCCACATAAACCCCTTCCTCAATCTAGCCATCAAGCTCGCCTCACATGGCTTCACAATCACCCTCGCTCATCTCGACTACATCCACCACCAGATCTCCAATTCTCATCACACTTCCGACTTCTTCGCCGGAGCTCGAACCTCCGGCCTCGACATCCGCTACACAACCTTCAGCGACGGATTCCCCCTCAATTTTGACCGGTCCGCCAATTTTGACACACATCTCGAGAATGTTCTGCTCAGATTTCCCAATAAGGTAGATGAATTGATCGGGAAAATTATCAAATCTCATTCATCTGAAGATTTTAATTACTTGTTGATTGCTGATACCCTCAACCTTTGGCCGTAAAAAATCGCGAAGAAGTACGGTCTGGTTAACGTTTCTTTTTGGACGGAACCGGCGTTAGTATTCTCGTTGTATTATCACTTGGAGCTTCTGAGAGAGAAGGGCCATGTCCCTGTTAACGGCCGTTACGAAACCGCTGATTATCTGCCCGGGATATCCTCAATCAACACCAAAGATTTCATGTCCTATTTGCACGATTCAGAGTCAAGTTTACTTCACAAAATCATGTTCAAAGCGTTCGAAGAAGTGAGATGCGCAGATCTCATACTCTGCAACACGGTTGAAGAGCTCGAAGCAGAGACCATATCTGCTCTGCAGGAACAGGGCCCATTTTACGCAATCGGGCCTCTTTTTCCTGATAATATCTCCCAGAGCCCGATTTCAAGGAGCTTGTTGCCAGAATCTGACTCGACGGAATGGCTGGGCTCGAGGCCTAATGGGTCGGTTCTGTATGTTTCGTTTGGTAGTATCTCAAAGATTGATTCGAGTGTGATTGCGGAAATTGTTGGTGGGCTTCTGATGGGCAAAGTGAATTTTGTCTGGGTTATGAGGCCCGGGATAGTGGAATCCGCCGATGATCACGGGCTTTTGCCAAAAGGGTTTGAAGAGAGTACGAGAGACAGAGGTTTGATAGTGCCGTGGTGTAATCAGAATCAGGTGCTTTTGAGTCCAGCGGTGGGGGGATTCTTGACACATTGCGGGTGGAACTCGGTGTTGGAAAGTGTATGGTGTGGCGTTCCGATGATTGCTTATCCGTTGTTTACTGATCAGATTACGAATAGGAAATTGGTAGTTGATGATTGGAAAGTTGGGATAAATTTATGTGATGGCAAATGCGTTACGTAAGAGGAAGTTGCAGAGAAGATAGGGGTTTTGATGAGAAGTGAGTGGCTGAGGAAGGAAGTTGAGAAACTGAGAAATACACTTCGAAAGGCAATATCTGAAAATGGATCTTCAGAAAGAAACTTTGATCGTTTCATTGAGGATGTGTCGGGTAAATTAGTGAAAACATTTATTATGTAATACTACTGGCTACTGCTGTCAGATTTTTCTTTTTACCTTCGAATCACATCTTGACTTTAACTAATAAGTTAATTTCAATTTGAATTTAATTAATATTTTTTAAACTTACATTTACATGACTATCCAGTTGGTGCTTGTCCTGAGGTCTATCCGTAACCGAGCAAATTGGGTTTTTCCACCTAGGCTTTTTGACAGATTGAATTTATGGCGGTTTACTTTACATGTCAACAAAATTAATCAACTATATATGTTGGAAAAAAAAATAAAAAAATTGAGTCCAGTTGTTTATAATTTATGACCACTTTACAACAATTTATAAGCTAACCAATAAGTTGTTCAGAGCGTCTTTGTAAAAAAAATTACTTTTGATGACGTGATTTAATTTGGTGAATGTGAAAATAATTTATTTAATAATTAAAGTGGTAAGCGTTTTTTAAAATATTGCATAATTTTGTAGAAGCTTGCAAAATCATCATTAATTAATTTAGGGTGTATTTGTTTTAAATGATAAAATTATATATCGGGTTAAAACATGTAAGAGAAATAAAATTTTATCCTATAAAATAAACATACTTTTATAGATTATAGTTTTTATTTTATTATTTAATCACTTGAAAGAGAAATAAAATACGTAAAAACAGTTTTCAAAATTAAAAAAGTGATTATAAGGTTCAAGAATTTCTGGATATTTATAAATACTCTCAAAATATTTGATTAAATGAATTAAGTTGTTAAAAACTCTTTTAACTTTTTAATATCTCTTTCAGATGCCCACCCCATCAAACTCTCTTCCCTATCTTGTCTCATTCATCTCTCTACTCCTTCCATTCCATAAAATTAAAATTATATATTTTTTATCAAAAAACTTATTAAATTTACTAATCAAACATTTTCACAATTTATAAGGTCATTAAACAAATTATAAAATCTTCAAATTTGTAAGAAGTTTGAAATAAATTTAGCTAAATAGACTCTTAATTATAAGGGACAAAACCTACGCTTCATATAAATAAGTGTTTTGACAAAAATAAAAGTAAAGTGCTGTTCGAATTGGACTGCATTTCTTTTCCACTGAAAGCATACAAGTCAAAAAATCTGAAGCAACCACCTAATTTAGCCTAATTTAATAAAACAAGCACTAAATTGTTTGCTCACAAAGATTTACTGCTGTAGCTGTGGGGGCCCAAACACCAGGCCTGCTCTCTTGTACATCAAAGCCCAGCCCATCTTTTTTATTCATTTGGGCCTTTATATCTTCAATAAAAACATTAAAATTTCTCTCCGACGATCCATCATCACTACTCACTGCATTCTTCAATGCTCTACTTACCTCCACCATTGAATTCCTCAACTCCTCCGAAGGTTTCCCGCTCATCAAATATTTGATCTTTCCTTCAACTTCTTCTCGAGTTATCGATGCCCTATCGCGTAAATTTATTCCGATTTTCCAATCATTTACGACTAATTTACGATTGGTAAATTGATCCGTGAATAAAGGTAGGCACAATAAAGGGACCCTGCACCATATGCTCTCCAAAACCGAGTTCCATCCACAATGCGACAAGAATCCCCCGATTGCAGGATGAGAGATCACCTTAATTTGGCTGCACCATTGCACAATCAATCCTCTCCCCTTCATCCTATCTTCAAATCCAACGGGCAAAAAGTTGGTCTCCTCTGAGCTGACAATATCGGGCCGGACAACCCACATGAAATTTACCCCACTCATCAAAAGCCCATGGGCTATTTCCAAAATGTCTTGTTTACTAGTGGTCCGAGCATGGCTACCGAATGACACGTACAAAACTGACCCATTGGGCTTGCTATCGAGCCAGGGGGTGCAATCGGACTCGGACCATAGGCTTGTGGTCACGGGCTGGTTAGTGAAGCCCGACACAATCGGCCCGATTGCATAAGTGGGCTGTTTCATGTGGAGGGCTGAAAGAGTGTCGAACTCGAGTTCTTGAACCGTGTTGCAGATTATGATATCAGCCAATTTTATGTCCTCAAAAGCCTTGAAAATCACGCGATGCACCACCGTACACGTGTCCTCGGCTTGAAGGTAGGATGTGAGATCAGTTGGTTTGATTGTTCCAACTCCTGGTATGTAATCTACGACGTCGTTCCTTTTGGCTGAAAGAAACAAATTCCCATTGTCTTGGTTAGAATTTCTGATGGATCAGAAGAAAACAGTGCTTGGTGGAATATACAAACATTTGTATATGTACATTCATGTTGATGTATATATATAGATAGATACACGAGATTAGTATCTATATCAACAATATTCTTATATATTGGTCTCATTTGGTTCATTCAAGATAGAGTCTTACATGCACCACCCAATTCAATTGAAAAGTGTGGTTACTTTCACTTAAAAGTACAAGCAAAAATAAATTTCATCCTACATAAATAGACTTACAAATTTTTTCACACCGATTAAAAAAAACATTTAATTTTTGCTTTGATTTACCATTTAGCCTCTATTCACAAGTCTATATTGTGAAAATAAAAGGTATATCTGCATTTGTAAGACAAAGACAAAGAGAATATTAAGTAACAATTGAACTGTAAAAAAAAAAAAAAAAAACCACAATGATGCACAAGTGAATTACTCAATTCAAAGCTTTATTAAGCCAAGAGATTAAAAAATTATATAGAAAAACAATCAGTAAATCTGCGATTAAATTCTTCCTCTTAATTTTTGAACTGACAGCTCCAACTCCAAACTGTGGATTTTACCCTGCCTTGCAGCTACGGTCCAATTATGCTTTAATACGGTATAAAGTACAATACGTAAAAACATACAGTATTATGCGATATAGTAACACATTAAAACACAAGGAAAACAACTTTCACAGAGAGAGGAAAAAATTCATAAATACCCCTACATTCATGATGTTAGGGTACCGAAGTGACCCAAATTTTGGTCATTCAACACAGCATTTTTTATTTAAATTTCAGGTCGAAAAGAAGTAGGATTAGAGAAATGATGGTAAATTCAATAAATTTAGTAGGGATCAACCAAAGAGAAATGATAATTGATACTCACCTTTACCACCGAAGTGGCCATTTTTCTTGAGGAGATCGAGGTGATAATACAGAGAGAGAACGAGCGCAGGCTCCGTCCAAAACGACACGCAAACCAAATTGTACTTCCGAGCAATCGCCGACGCCCAAACGTAGAACGTATCCGCAATTAAACACGTCACCGGCGGATCCGACTCCGCCAAACTCCCCACCAATTCGTCCACGTGAGCAGAGAAAACGTGAATCAATCCTTCCACAAACTGGTCGTGATTCAGAGTCCGATCGAACCCGAGGGGAAAGCCGTCGGAGACCGTGGCGTAGCGGATGTCGAGGCCGGAATCTCGTGCTCCGGCGAAAATGTCGGCGCATTCGGTCCCCGTTTGGGCTCGGGAGATGCGGCGGTCAACGGATTGAGTGTTGACGAAGGTAATGGTGAATCCGCGAGAGGCTAATTTCACGGCGAGTGATACGAATGGGTTGATGTGGCCTTGGTAAGGGTAGGGGATCATGATCGCATGAGGTTTCCGGTGAGATTCCGCCATTGGTGGCTTCTTCGTCGTCGTTTTCTTCCTTCTTTTGATTTATTGATTTTTTTTATTTTTTTATTGGCAGAAAAGGTTGGATTTGAGGTTGTAAAGGAAAGGGATAGCAGTGGAGAGATGACTGCGTCTCAAATCTCTGAAAAACAGGAT
The DNA here is from genome assembly GCA_026898435.1 of Prunella vulgaris. Classification (NCBI taxonomy): domain Eukaryota; kingdom Viridiplantae; phylum Streptophyta; class Magnoliopsida; order Lamiales; family Lamiaceae; genus Prunella; species Prunella vulgaris. Next base: position 747,501 of record JAPKLY010000153.1, on the reverse strand, counting down.
AAAAAAGGGTCCTCATACAGTAATCATTTTAGTCCACCATTCTCAAGTCATGGCATGGGTCCTTTTCTTTTAATTTAATTTAAGGGAAAAATATTTTTCTTCTTGTCACGTAAGTTTACCTCTTTTTTATTTTGGTCCTATTAACTTTTAAATTTTGATTTTCGTCTTGTAACTTTATCTCTTTTTCATTTTAGTTCTATTAACTTTTAATTTTTTTATTTTCATCCTATAACTTTACCCCTTTTTTATTTTGGTCCTATAATTTTACCTCTTTTATACATGAATGGAGTGTAATAGGACCAAAATCAAAATGAGGTAAAGTTACAGGACGAAAATCAAAATTTGAAAGTTAATAGGACCAAAATCAAAATGAGGTAAAGTTACAGGACAAAAATAATAATTTTCCCTTAATTTAATGTATGTTTTTTGAATACCATCCATAATTATAAATAAAAATATAGAATTGAGAATCTTGTGCAGATCCTATTGTGGATTCCATTTATTATGTGTATATTTTATATAAATAAGTATTTTGCGCACCAACTATATCGTGGAATTCAAGTTCATTTTTAAAAGGTTGTACAATATATTACTGAAAAATTACACAAATAATTACTGAAAAGTTAAACCATTAAAGATACATTTTTCAGTAATAACATGTGTAACTTTTCAGTAGTATTTTGTGTAATTTTTCAGAAATGAACTTGAGTTGCACGGTGTAATTGGTGCATACAAGACTAAGTCATTTTATATATGAAAATCATTAGGCAAATTTATATTTATTTTAAAAATTTATATAAATTCGAGATTACACTGAATTTGGATTTATCAATTGTTACTGTAATTTATATATATACTATTATTATTATGTATATATCCACTATTATCTTTAAAAAAATTAAATATATATTTTTATATTAGTAATAATATATATGAACAACTGTGATAATGATTATATACAATAATTATATGAGTTCATGTTAAATCGAATTTACAAAAGAGCGACTTTACATTTATATGTACATTCTAATTAATGTAATGATAATACAAAAATAGGATTTAATATTATTTTAATTAATGAATTAAATTTTTTTATTTGTCATCACATTCAGAATGGATATGTGATTGTTTCCAGTTTTATACACTCTTTTAAATGGACTGTATTTGGTCTTATCCCGTAAACTTTTTTTTATCTTTATAGCTTTATTCTATTTGCTCGCTTAAAACTTACTCTTTCCTTTAATAATGGACCAAGTAAAATGAAGAATATTTATGGAAATAATTATTCAACCTCTCATCATATATATCTTCATAAACATTTAGTATTGCAGTTAATACCTCTATCGGAAAAATAGGGGTACAGTTGAAGTTTATTACTCCCTCCATCTTGATCAATTTTATTTTTTTATATCACTATTTATTTTTATCATTTTATTTCATAATTTTTTTATTTAGATTCTATAATTATTTATTTTGTTAATTTAGATCTATAATAATTTAAATTTGCTCAAATCAATCTCAAATGGTCAGAAATTGCATTACACAGTGTCTTTTTGTTCACATGTGAGTAACCTCTGGAAATTAATATTATTTTCGTCTCATAATTTTTTTACTTTTTTATTTTGGTTCCATATATTTACATTTTCAATTTAATCTCATAATATGAATAAATTATTTATTTTTCTATCATTTTTCACATGTGACATGCCGACTCAATAATTTTTTCTAATAAAATAAATTTAATTTCTAAAATAATAATTTGATTAAAAAACCTTAAAACATAAAATTTAAACAAAAATCCTAATTCTTAAAATTAAAAAGCAAAGAGCACTCACACGCGCAGGGCGTCGGCCATCCATATCTTTATCCGAGCTCCACTTCGGCATTATAACTTGCTTCTCCGAGTCTTTCTTTTTCAAAATAACAAAATAATGTGTAGTTTATTTCATATGCAATGAATGAAAATCGTGAATTGCTTATTTTATTAGGAATCATAGGTATTAATGTGTAGTTTATTATTGTTTCATATTTGTTATCGAATTAAAATAATATTGTTAATTTATTATAAATTTTGATTGATATTGCAATATCTTTTTAAAGATATTATCTGTCCCACTATCCATATTTATTACTCCCTCCGTACCCCAATTTTTTTAGGAAAATGAGATAAAGTAAATAAAGTAAGGATATATATTATGAAATAAATGTGGGTGCATAAAGAACAAAATAATTGTTTGTGAGCGTGATAATAAAATAATATTTTATAAAAAGAAGAATGGAAATGAATTTAGGGAACGGACGAAAATGAAAAGTGGGAATAAATTTGGGGAGAAAGTAGAGTATTTAATACCTCACATTTTTAATCATATATTTTACTATATAAAATTCCTTTGTTTTCTTTATTAATGTAAATTATGGATAAAATTTTCATTTACTATGTTATACCATTATTTAATGCACAATAATAAACATGAAATAACATATAATTTGAGTTATTTTTATTAGCTTATTGCTTATGACAAGCACCTAAATAAATTAACACGTGTTAACTAATCTTTTTTATATTATCTCACTTTACCGCAAATTTGGAAATAAACGAGCTCTTATTATACTAACTAGTAACCTGAGTGAGTGCGATACAAAAATATATCAAGTCATTTATCCCATGAGGTAATATATTTAAAATAAAAAGTATAATGTGAATCATATTAATCATAAAATTAATTTACATTTTGAATGTTTTTTAATTATATTAATTGTATTTATAAAATGTACTAATTTGATAATAATACTAAAAAATAAAATCAACTAATACGATTTAAATTGTTATGGTAAATTTGATTTGTTAAGTTAGAAGAAACTTGTGTTTTGGCACTAATTATAATGAGAGCCAGAGTATGCTATGTGCCAAAAATCCCCTCACAAGAGATTTATTCAGCAAGCAAGTAACATCCCTCCGAAGAGTGGACCTCTTCAGAAACTTGTTTGACCTCATCGAGACCCCGATCAAGACCTGCTCGACCTCCGATCTATAAACAGATTCAAGAGCATTTTTCACCAAATTCGAGACGTTCTTCATAAAAAATAAATAGAAACAGAGTTTGATCTAGAATTAAGGGTCTAAATCCCTCCAATCAAGTGTTTCTCTTTGGAAAAGTTCTTGAATATTCTAAGTATATGTTTGGTTATGGATGGTGGAGGATGAGATGGAGATGAAAAAGGCTGGATAGAGATAATCATGTGAATAGTAAAAGTGGTGTTTGGTTAAGGATGTAGAAGTATGGTTGGATCGAACTTTATATCACATTAATATAATATAGTATTATTTTATTGTTGTTAGTTAGTGTGAGAATAATTGTGATAGTAATTAGTGTAATATTTAATTTTTGAATAAATGGGTAAAATAAAAGTCTGAGAGAGAATAAGTGAGAAAATAAAAGTTGGAGAGAGAATATGTAGGTGGTTGACAATGTGATGATGTGATTGTATGAAATTTTGGAAAATAAGAGTATAGGTATATAAGTATTTAGATGGAGATGGAATTTGCCCATTCAAATGGATCAGTCTTTAACCAAACATGGCCTAAGTATTCTTCACGTCTTCAAACTGTTCTTCATCAAAACAACCAGAAACACTGTTTGATTAAGGTACAAATTAAGTCAAGCTCAAAGTGGAGAACCAGACGATCAAACCTAGAGAGAACCCTTAAAACCAGTATTTTTTAGAACCAGTTAAACCCGGTGGTTCAATCCGGTTGAACCGAGAATCAGGCATAGAATCGGTCTAGTTACCCCTGAAAATTATTTTTAAGATTCAACTGGAAAAAACCAATCAAAATTGGGAAAAATTGATTGAATCAACCTATTTATATTTTAATTTTAAAAAAAAATCTATTTTTTATTAAATTATATTATTAGACACGTCCAAATAACAAAATTATTTTATTCTACAATTTATATATTTTTAATTTTCATAGTAATATTTTAATTTGAGGCTTGACTATACTTGAGTTATGAAATATGACATGGATTACAAAATGATATTATAAAATGAATTATTTTGAGCATCTTGATTTTGATTGTCTATGATTTTATTGTGTTTATTTTAATATGAAACTTGTAATTTATTAATATTTTATATGAGAATATTTAATTTATTTTATTTGTTAATATAAATATATATAAATATTAAAAAAATAAGCTGGAATTATTTTAATGGTTAGACCGCCGGTCCAACCGGTGTTCTAACCGATTTTACCGGTCTAATTATAAAAGTTGCTTAAAATATTCAGTTTAATATGCTAAAATCACATTGTACATCGTATTTTGTGTTAATAATATTCTTTTCACAAAATCTTGTTATAATAGGGGTGTGTTTGCTTTAAAAAAATAAAATTATTTATTTATTCAAAATATTTAGATGAATAAATAATTTAATCCTTGAAAAATAGACACACCTTTAAACAGTTAAAATCAAATCTTAGTCACCATATAAATATGGGCTCTAACAATGTTGAGGGGTGTTTGGTTGTAAGGAATGAAAAGAGTATAGAATAAAAGTCATAGTTCTCGTATAGCTGAACTATAATAGATTCCTTAGTTTTTAAGATTCAAAGTCATTCCAAACACATACTATGACTTTGATTATCATTACACACCTTCCAAAACAACCAACCAAACATCCCCTTAATTAAAAAAAAAAGTTACTTTTTCACGCCTAAGGCTAGAATCATTGTTTTTGAATACCGGTTGAACCGGTCGGACCGTGAACCGGCCATAGAACCGGTCTGGTTGCCCCCTGAAAATCGTTTTTACGGTTCAACTGAAAAAAACTCGGTCAAACCGGCCAAAACCGGTTGAACCGGTTTAATCGGTCTACTTTTATATTTTAATTTTTTTATAATTCTTTTATTAAATTAAATCGTGAAGCATGTCTCAATCCCAAAATTAATTTATTCTACAATTTATATATGTAAAATTTTCATAATAATATTTTAATTTGAGATTTTACTTATACATGAATTATGAAACATATCATGGATTATAATATGGTATTATACCTTAAGCTATTTTGAGTATTTTAATTTCGATTGTATGTGATTCTATTATTTTATTACTTTATTTCAATATGTGACATATAATTTATTAAAATTTTATATGAAAATATTTAATTTATTTTATTTTTAATATAACATATATAATATTTAAAAATGTAAGTCAAAATAAATTTAACTGTTAAACCGCCGGTTCAATCGGTTGAACCGGTGCTCTATCCAGTTTAGTCACCGGCCCGGTTATATAAACACTGGCTCAAAGCCACATCCAAAGCAAGAGTTTATGAGTTCATGTCCCATTTTTCTTGTTTATTTTATTTTCGTTTTGTTTGTTAGCTTTTTAGTTGGATATTTTTAGAGGACAAAAATTTATATACAAATTTCTACGAATCTAAGATCCGTAGAAATATTCATTTTTGAAAATTTGCTGGTCTAAATCGGGTCGGGTCGAATTTGAGTATTTTTTTCCAAAATTCGTGCAGCTTGTAATTTCAGTTTTTCTCGCTCCCAGGTATGTTACAGTTTGGGCAAATCCATGTTACTTTAAGACAAAACGTGTGTTACAACCAGATTAAATGTTGTTTTCTACACATATTCATTTATGTTTGTAGAAGTAAATATTTTTCATGCAATGTAACACATGTATATGTTACATTGTATGTGTAACATATATTTATTTTTAATAAAAACATTTTATCCTATAGTAACACATATATGCTCATATAATAACACAAATTGTGGAACAAATATGAGTTACAATTAGAGTAAATATGTGTTACAATTAGAGTAAATATGTATTACTGCAAATTTATGTTACAATTGGAGTAAATTTGTGTTATTGCAAATGTGTGTTACATCTAGAGTAAATGTGTGTTACAATTAGAGTAAATGTGTGTTACTGCAAATGTATGTTACAATTAGAGTAAATGTGTGTTACTGTATACACAAATATTTATTTATCCTTATAAAAATATATATTATATTTTATATAACATATATAAGGTATTAAATGATGTATTAAGTACATAAATAACATATTATTAACATAAATCAACAAAGAGAATAAAAAATAAATTAAGTAACACATATTTATACTTACAGAAATACATATATTTTTTATAATTACTTGAAAAGTACAAAAAATTAATTTTTTTAAGAATTAGTAACACAGATTTTGCCTAATTGTAACACACATTTGCCCAAATTGTAACATACCTGGGAGCGAAAAAAATATATTATTAACATAAATCAACAAAGAGAATAAAAAATAAATTAAGTAACACATATTTATACTTGCAGAAATACATATTTTTTTTATAGTTACTTGAAAAGTACAAAAAATTAATTTTTTAAGAATTAGTAACACATATTTTGCCTAATTGTAACACGCATTTGCCCAAATTGTAACATACCTTGGAGCGAAAAAACCTGAAACTACAAGTTGCACGAATTTTGAAAAAAAAAAGTCCAAATTTGACCCGATCCGATTTAGATCCGCGAATTTTTCAAAAATTGATATTTCTACGGTAGAAATTTCTACACAAGTGTTGCTCTTTTTAGAGCCACGCTAGATAACTTATCTGACCAATAAAACCGCTATCAACCTATGTTTTAAAAGCGGAAGCGGAAGTTGACTCGGCCACCTTAATATTTTTGGTCGGACTAGGTTCAACCGGGTCTAACAATTTTTAAACCGGTTGAACCGGCGTGACATCATAAATGCATAATATATAACTATATATATTTATATATATATTTTTTCTAATAAAAATATATATCTTATGAATAAATTTTATTAAAAAAATAAATTAAAGTTAGATATTATACTGGAGGAGTGTGGAGACTTAGAGTTGTATTTCAAGGAAGTGAAACTATATCTATTATCTAGGGTTATGAATTAAAATTAACCATTATATTATTAAATTATATTTAATATGTAGTATATATATAATTAATTTAGTTATTTTTGTGTAAAAAAATACCATTTAATTAAAATTTTTGTCAAAGCGCCGTTTCGGCCGGTCTAACGAGAGATCGGTCCGACTCGATTTTTACTGCTTTTGAGCGCTTTTCAGGCGCTTTTGAAAATGTCCGGTCCAACGTACTAAAGCGCCCCGGAGAGGTGTCCGAGTAGCGATCGGACCGGTCGGACCGGCCGGTCCGATCCGCTTTTTAAAACACAGCTATCAACAGCTTGATCATTTAAAAGAAGTGCTATGCGCACAATTTTAAGAAAATAACAACTTAAAGACAATAAAAAATTATACACAACATGATAGTATATCTGTCTTATTTTAAATTGTTTCATATCCATAATGTTAAAAAAAGCCTTACTTTTTTAAATTAATTTTTATAAAGATCACTTATTTATGCATTATGCTATATATTATATTTTCTAGTACATTCTTATATAATAAACTAAACTCGTTTTATGAGATCGTCTCATGATATTAGATCGACAAAATAAAAATGATAAAATTATATTAAAATATGAACTTTTTTAAAAAAATATTACTCTCCCGTCCCACTACAAGTTGCTCATTTTGTCATTTTCGTCCGTCCCACTATATGTTGCTCATTTGTTCTTTTACCTTTTTCGGAAACTACTATTCCTTTTTTTATTATTATTTTCAATACTTTTTACACTATTCTCATTACTTTTTCACTTTTCTCTATCACATTACTTATACTTTTTCACTTTTTTCATCACATTACTTATATTTTTTCATTTTTACCTTAATTCGTGTGCCCAAAAGCAACGAACAATTTATACCGGGACGGAGGGAGTATCATTTTTTAAAATGTTTAGTAATAAATTTTTAGTAGAATTTTTATATTCTTAAAAAAAGTGATAGTCCTTGGTAAAAGTGTTACAACTTTTTATTAAAATTTAAACACATTTTGAAAATATAATTTTTTAATTAATAAATAACATATTTTATATTGATCAGATGACATAAAACGTCTTACTCGTGCAAGACTCATTCAAATGACAAATATATTCTAAACTTTTATATATTTTATATTAATAAATAACTTTTCTTATTGAGTTTCGTACCCTTTAAAAAAAAATCTTAACCCCCTATCGCTCAATTGGATGAAATATAAGTCGAATTGAATTAACAGAACATATAGTGTGTATTTGTAAACTCCAAAAAAAAAAAGTGTAGAATTATTATATATATATATTTTTAAATTGGGTCTTATCAATTTAAAATAAAGTGATTCTATTTTTATTTATTTTTAGCTCTGAAACAAGCCCACATTCACAATTTGACCGAACAATCTAAAAGCAGTTGGAGAAGTATTAATTAAACAAAAAAGTTGACCGACAGCTAGACCCCTTGTCGTTATAAATGAAAGCATCACTTGCAGCCACCTTTATATTTTTATGCCCTCCAGCCCAACTCTCTTCTTCGTACGACTAGAAACATATAATTTTCAAAAGAACAGAATATATACGTATGAAATTAAATTAAAACATAATAAAAAAATTATATTTTATTAATTTTTGAGAATATAAATTATATATTTTTAAATGTAAAATTAAAGTCGGGACGTCTCAACTTTTTTTCGAGGAGAATAGTTACTTCGTACACAATCTTGCACATTTTTTTTCGGTCCGTCTCACAACTTTACATACTTTATAAAGGTAAATCACAATTTGAACTTTATATATTTACAAAAAAATGTCATTATATTTTATATTCAATTCAGTTAATTTTATTACTTTAATAACATAATTTTAATTTACATATCATTTTTAATACTCTATTCTTCTTTTAAAAATATGCAAATTTAAGTTTGTAGAGTGATGTTGAACAGAGTGAATACTATTCTTTTAGATGGCTCATGCCTTTGAAAATGAAAGCATTAACGGTAACAACCTTCATATTTTAATATTTTATTATTATAGACATTAGATGGGTCATCGTAATGAATACACCAAGTGGCATATAGAATCATTGTTGGTCATAATGTTAATTAAAAAGGTTATGGATTTAAAACAGCAAGTGGGGGATAGCAAGGTTATGGATTTAAAACAGCAAGTGGGGGATAGCACGACACATATTTATGTTAACCTTTTCCCATTTGCAGCAAAAATAGGTATATATACACCAGTTACACGGTGCAACTCAAGTTCATATTTAAAAAGTTAAATAATTTATTACTGAAAAGTTGCACAAATTATTACTGAAAATTTAACCTATAAAAAATAAACTTTTCAGTAATAATATATGTAATTTTTCAATAGTATTTTATGTAACTTTTTAAAAATGAATTTAAGTTGCACCGTTTAACTGGTGCATACAAGACTGTAAACCACACAAAAGAATAATTCTCAGTTTCATAATTAATCAAAAACTCATAATAGATAAGAGTCCTATTTATAATAGATAAACTAGAATGTTAAGCGTGTAAATCCTAAAATAATTAATTAAAACTTAAACAAATTTTAAAATGAGAAATGAAAAGTTAAAGATTTTAAAAGTCATCTTATAAAAATATGAATACATTTTAGAATATATAATATTAATATTAACTATATATATATATATATATATAAATACACACACTATGCGGGACGGGACAGGCACCCGTGACACTAATATGAAATCCAAATCCGATCTATTTTTAATCGGATTGAGTCTACTACAACCCGTTCTCAATTCGGGCGGATCTACTTTGACCTGAAGTTTTCGTGGCAAGGCTGGACAATATTGCCATCTCTATATAATTTTATACTACCATCTATATATATACTGTTGTGAAAAATGTCCGGAAATGAATCGAACTCAATAAGACTTAGAGTTTTCAGAACAATTGGAAGAACTTGCCGGATGAACACACTCAACAGAAATAAACAGAAAATCAAAAGAACAAGCAATTTACGTGGTTCGATCAAATTGATCTACGTCCACGGATGGGGTTGACTCACTTCACTAATCGATGAATAATGTTTACAGAGTACAAAGCTTTCTCACTCTAATCTCTCTCTAACTATCGAGTGAATTACACAGTCTTGTTGAAAATTCTGGAATGAATACGTATTTATAGATCAGACCCTTAACCGCCTTTGAGCTCTTAACCAATCAACGAGATTCGTATGATTATAACCGCCTTGAATAACTGTTCCGGCGTCCAATGAGATTGCTCCTCCAGCTGCCCAAATAACCGACTTTATCACTCTGGTGAAGTCGTCTTTGCCATGCTCTGTTTTATAACTGTCAGCTCAGGATCGTCTTCATGCTGAGTGACTCAGAGAGTAGGTGATTCTCAGCTCAGGATGATCTTTCAAGATTTGCCTTCAGTTCTACTGAGTCTTCAGTGTCTTCACTAATCTGACCACTCAACATGACATTCAGGATGAGTGTCAGGATCAGAATACTTCTGACTCAGGATCAAGTCTTCGCTCAGGCTCAGGATACTTTCCTCAGGAATATTCCTCCGGATCCAATACTCATGATCAGGATTCCTATCTAATCTTCAGTACTCAAACTCAGCTTATCTTTACACTTAACAATTCTCCACCTTAAAGTAAGTGAGTTTCCCACATTCCACACTTCACCTCATGACCCAAGTCATGGTACATTCCATGACTGCAGCTTGATCAGCTCCAAGCAATATCTGAATTTGGAAATAGGTAAGACCTTAGTCAACATATCCGCAACATTATCCTCAGTAGAAACCTTCTGCACTGAAATCACTTTCTTTTCAACCACATCTCTCACAAAATGAAGTCTGACATCAATATGCTTTGACCTTTCATGAAAGACCTGATGTTTAACCAAATGAATTGTGCTCTGATTGTCACACTGAACTGCAACTTCCTTTTGTCTGATTCCAAATTCTTTAATCATACCCTTGAGCCACATTGCTTCCTTTACTGCTTCAGTCATCGCAATATATTCAGGCTCAGTAGTTGAGAGCGCCACTACTGACTGAAGTACTGCTCTCCAACTGATTGTTGTACCATATAATGTGAATACATATCCTGATAAGGATTTCCTCGTATCAATGCTTCCAGCATAATCTGAGTCCACATATCCCTGAAGTATTTGAGTGTCATCCTTAGTCTTCTCGAAGAGTAACCCCAGATTTTCAGTTCCTTTTAAGTATCTCATTATCCACTTTAAAGCCTCACAGTGTGTCTTTCCCGGATTTGCCATAAATCTACTGACCACACTGACTGAATGTGCTAAATCTGGCCTGCTGCAAACCATAGCATACATTATGCTACCTATCCCATTTGAGTAAGGAATTTTACTCATGTGTGTCTTCTCTTCATCTAACTTTGGACACTGACTTTGTTATGGGTGCAAACAAAGTGAAATAAAGATCAGATGAGCAGGTACTGCTGATTAACTGAACATTATACTATCAGCTGAGGAGGTCAGCTGATAGGTGTGCTGATGGTCATCTGATGGGGTCAGCCGAGATCATCTGGGAAGTCTACTGAGGTCATCAGGAAAGTCAACTAAGTCATCTGGTATATCAGCGGAGTCAGCTAAGGAGGTCAGCTGAGGTGTCAGGATGACTGGTCAGGATGGTCAGTCAGGATGGTTGGTCAGGTCAGGATGATGCTCAGGACTGGTTAGTCAGGATGAAGATCTACTGATGATATCAGCTGATGGAGATCTACTGATGATATCAGCTGATAAAGGTCTACTGATGAAGGTCTACTGATAAAGGTCTACTGATGATATCAGCTGAGTACTCAGACTCAGCTGAGGACATATCACATCAGCATACAAGAAAGGAGCTTACTGACTCTAAGTCAGGAATTAACTCAGGATCAGTTACGAAGCGGTTTAAACTTCCAAATTGGGCAACTGGCGATCAGTTTAACAGAATCAAAACTGAAAAACAGTTGGGCTCTAATCATTATTCATTTTCGGTTGCAACTGTAGCAGTTACTTTTGGGTGGTTACAAACTCAAGGATTAATTCGGGTTCTCATTCCTATATATATACGCACATATGTATAGAGATAAAAATCAACACAGAAAATCATACTTAGAGAGATATCCACACAAATACTTGTAATATGTATTATCCTTCATTGATTAGTGAGAGAGGTGCCTCATCCGTGGATGTAGATCATTTCTGATCGAACCACGTAAATCTTGGTGTTCTTCAATTTCTTTATTCCAATTGATTTCAAACAATCATTGTTAACTCAACAGACTTGATGTCAGTTTGAACTGTTGACCATGGGGTGTAGATACAACTCTGGCTTCATGCATGTTGAACCTCCTGAGTATCTTCAGGATGTAATCCTTCTGAGTTAAGAACAACCTCCCTTTGTCATTATCTCTGATAATTTCCATCCCCAGTATCCTCTTAGCCATACCCAGATCCTTCATGTCAAATGTGCTACTGAGCTTTGCCTTTAGCCTCTGAATTCTTTCAGGACTCTTGCTTGCAACCAACATGTCATCCACATAGATCAGCAGATATGTGAGTACTTCCTTCCCTTGTTTTTCAAGATAGACACAACTATCATACCTGCATCTTGTAAAGCCTATGGAGATCATAAAACTATCAAATTTCTTGTACCATTGCCTCGGACTTTGCTTCAGTCCATACAATGATTTCTTCAGTAGACACACCTTATCCTGATTCCCAGGTAGAATAAAACCTTCAGGTTATTGCATGTGTATAGTTTCTTCCAGGTCTCCTTGTAGAAAGACTGTCTTGACATCTAACTGTTGAAGCTCCAAGTCCTCCTGAGCTACCTTTGACAATAGGATTCTGATTGAACAGCGTTTCACCACTGGTGAGAATACCTCATTGAAGTCTACCCCCTCTCTCTGAGTGAAGCCTCTGGAAACAAGCCTTGCCTTATATCTCAGCTTCTCTCTTCCTCCTGACCCTATTTCAGATTTCTTCTTGAAGATCCACTTGGAACTGACCACCTTTTGTCCCTGAACTTTGTTCACTAAGGTCCAAGTGTTGTTCTTCTCTAATGACTGAAGTTCCTCAGTCATGGCTAATATCCATCTCTCATTGTCTTTACCTGACACAACTTCAGCATAGCTTTGTAGTTCCTGATGCTCCACCTCTTCAGTAGTTATCAGGGCATAGGACACCATATCAGCATGACCGTATCTAGTCGGAGGGTGTATGCTTCTCATGTGTCTGTCTCTTGTTAGACTATAGTTTCTGAGATCATGACCTTCAGTATCTGAAATTGAGTGGTCAGAATGATCGTCAGTATCACTTTTCTCTGACTCCTCTTGAGTCCTTCCGGAGGTTTCACCTGCCTAAAAAATTTCTTGTCCTGAGTTCCTTTCAGGAGTCTCCACCTCGACCTGAGATCCATCTCCTAAAAGTATACCATCTGAGTCGTGTATGCTGATGGGCTGATTATATCCCATGACTTTCTCGTTGAAAGTCACATCTCTACTGACAATACACCTTTTATGTCTAGGTTCCAAACACCATAACTTGTATCCTTTTACTCCCTTAGGATATCCTAGGAAGATACATCTCAGTGCTCTAAGTTCCAGCTTATTCTGCCTGATGTGGGCAAAAGCTGAGCAACCAAATACCTTCAGGTTATTGTAGTCCGAGATCCTCCCATACCACACCTCATCAGGTGTCCTGAACTCAATTACTGAGGAAGGTGACTTGTTAATAAGATAACAAGCTGTACTGACTGCTTCCCTCCAAAACACCTTGGGTAGCTTTGCATCTAACAACATACTCCTGACCTTTTCCAGGATAGTCCTATTCATCCTTTCAGCTGTTGATATGGCGAACTAACACTATCGACATAGGGCAATTACGCAAGGCTTAGCAGGTCGCCAGGGCCCATCCAGATCCGTTGAAGTGTGGAGCTCGCCCATGCAGGGACGACTTAGCTACGTAGCTCGCTCAAAAGAGCTAACCTCTGTCATTACCGGAGCTCGCCCGGAGCTCGCCCCATGTCCCCCTGGGGCCTCACAGAGTTCCACCACCATGTAGCATTCGTAAGCCATGCTAGGCATTGAAGCTCGCCCTGGAGCTCGCCGAGCCACTGAAACTCATCTCCGAGCTCGCCCATGAGCTCGCCTGTTAGCCTACTAGATCCTGATGGTTGTACTCTTTTTCCCTCCGTCCGGTTTATCCACAAGGGTGGTTTACGGTGAGGTTTTTAATGAGGCCCATCTAGTCTAAGGTATAGTAGTAGGACGAGGCACAACATAGGTAGCAGTGTAAGGGACCAGGACGAGGGTTACGGACCCTCGTCAACACCAGAAGCCATATAGGCTCGTAAGGTGCCGTCTCACACCCACACACCTATAAATAAGACCTCTCTTGTACTATTCGGGGGATTTTTCCACACAAATTCTGAAAATCAATACTACTACTCTTGCAATATTTCTCTCTCTAAACTCTCTATTCTCCCTCCCCAAGAACATTAATTCAAATATTATTGTTTGATAGGATTAATGTGTTGTAAAGCCACATGAACAAACATAGATTAGAAAATTCTATCAACATCAGCCAAGCCATTTTGCTGAGGATTTGCAGGCACTGACCTATGTCTAGTGATTCCCCTTTCCTTGCAGAGATTGTTGAACTCCTCTGATACATACTCCAATCCATTATCAGTCTTGAGATGTTTAATGGATCTTCCTCTCTTATTTTCTTGTTCACTGACCCAATCTCTGAACCTTGCCAAGCCCTCACTCTTCTGCTTCAGTATGAACACCCTTACTTTCCTGCTGAAATCATCAATGACTGTCATGAAGTATCTTCCACCTCCATGAGTCTCTACCTTAGCTGGTCCCCAGATATCAGAATGAACATAATCCAGAGGTGCATCAGTAGTTTTCTTACCCTTTGGGAATGAATTTTTCTTGGATTTACCCATGACACAATGGTCACAAAAATCCAATTTCATCACCTTTCCTTCCCCAAATGCCTTTTGCTTTGAAAGTTCTTGGAGCCCCCTTTCTCCAATATGGCCCAACCTTTTATGCCATATCATTGCCTCAGTGCTGTCCATAACATTGTTTGCTGACCCTGAAGAAGTGCTTCCAATCAGGATATAAAACCCATTGACTTTCTTGCCTTTCATGTATACCTTCTTGCCTTTGGTTATCAGGATATAACCATCCCCAGTGTTGAACTCATAACCCAGTAGATTAAGTGAACCCAGGGAGATCAGATTTCTCTTCAGTTCTGGCACCAGCATCACATTTGAGAGTATCTTATCTACTCCATCATGCAGCTTCAACCTGACAGAACCACTCCCCTTCACCTTACATGTTTGATTATTGCCCAGCACAACTGAGCCTCCATCAAACCTCCTTAACTCCCTGAATAAAGATTCATCAGGGCACATATGGAATGAACATCCAGAGTCTAGTACCCACTCATCATTCAGTTTCAGGTTAGTAACCGTTAACACCTCAGCACTATCATACCCACATTCAGCAGCAACAATTATATCAACCTTTTGTTCTTCTCCCTGATTCCTATTTCTGTCAGGGCAATTCTTCTTGAGATGACCAGTTTTGTGACAAGCAAAACATTTCCTCTTCTCAACAAAATCACCAGATTTTGGCCCCTTTGTGTTCTTCTTCTTCTTGTTCTGAAAATCTTTCTTGCCCTTCTTGAACCTGACATTCAGGCCCTCAGCCTGAACTGAATTTTTCTTATCAGCTTGTAGCTGAATAGACTTTGTTTTCAGCGCACCCAGAATATCATCAAAGGACAATTTATCCTGCCTCCCAAATAGTAAGGTATCCTTGAAATTCTCAAAGGATTTGGGCAAAGAATTCAGGAGCATCAAAACCTTATCATCATCATCAATTTCCACTCCCAGGTTCTCAAGATCATCAGCAGCCTTGTTGAATTCCTCAAGTTGTTCAATCAACTCCTTTTCTTCATTCATCCTGAATGACATCAGTTTTTGCTTCATGAACAACTTGTTGGTGACGGACTTAGTCTGATACACCTTCTCCAATTTACTCCAAACCTCAATGGCAGTCTTCTCCTTGCAGACCTCCCTCAGAGGTTTATCCCCCAAGCACAAGATGATTGTGTTATGTACCTTTTCCAATATTTCTTGTTTCTTGCCTGAATTTTCTGATGAAGAAGGAGGTCATTGGTCTTCAGGCTTCAGAGCATTTGCCAGCCCATGATGAGTCAAGAGAGCCTTCATCTTGATCTTCCACAAACCAAAGTCGTTTGCTCCAGTGAATTTCTCAAAATCCAACTTGGTAGATGCCATGATTGATGATTAACCAGTCGATTCCTCCTCCCTTCCCACAGACGGCGCCAATTGTTGTGAAAAATTTCCGGAAATGAATCGAACTCAATAAGACTTGGAGTTTTCAGAGCAATTGGAAGAACTTGCCGGATGAATACACTCAACAGAAATAAACAGGAAATCAAAAGAACAAGCAATTTACGTGGTTCGATCAAATTGTTCTACGTCCACGAATGGGGTTGGCGCACTTCACTAATCGATGAATAATGTTTACAGAGTACAAAGCTTTCTCACTCTAATCTCTCTCTAAGTATCGAGTGAATTACACAGTCTTGTTGAAAATTCTGGAATGAATACGTATTTATAGATCAGACCCTTAACCGCCTTTGAGCTCTTAACCAATCAACGAGATTCGTATGGTTATAACCGCCTTGAATAACTGTTCTGGCGTCCAATGAGATTGCTCCGCCAGTTGCCCAAATAACCGACTTTATCACTCTGGTGAAGTCGTCTTTGCCATGCTCTGTATTATAACTGTCAGCTCAGGATCGCCTTCATGCTGAGTGACTCAGTGAGTAGGTGATTCTCAGCTCAGGATGATCTCTCAGGATTTGCCTTCAGTTGATCTACTGAGTCTTCAATGTCTTCACTGATCTGACCACTCAGGATGACATTCAGGATGAGTGTCAGGATCAGAATACTTCTGACTTTGGATCAAGTCTTCGCTCAGGCTCAGGATACTTTCCTCAGGAATATTCCTCCGGATCCAATACTCAGGATCATGATTCCTAACTAATCTTCAGTACTCAAACTCAGCTTATCTTTACACTTAACATATACAATTTTATTCGTTACAATTGAAGAGATGAATCTGGTCAAAATATAAAAGTTATAAATAACAAAAAGATGGGATCAAAATACTGCCAAAATGCACATGATTTGGGCCATAAGTTTCTTGAAACAAAGAGAGAGAGATATTTTGCCAATCAACAATATAATGGACCACCTGAGAAATGATGAAAATTTTCTTTTTCTTGAATGTAACTATCATGAGCCCGTGATAGACTAAACATAAACTAAAATAGGCCAATCTCAATGATTTTGTACAACTCACGCAACACGTGATTGGAATTTGATATATGAAAAAAAATCGTAACAATATATTAAAAACATTATACTAAAAAAACTAATTATTGTGTTCTTAACCTGCAGAAAATATAGAGTAACTTCATTGTTGCCATCTTTTATCCTTTCCAACAAATTTTGATTTATCTTCCTGTAAAGTGATTGCTCAATAATCTGTAGTTCTAATTCAATTTAATTAATTAATTAATTTATTTGAAAAAATTTCATAGATAAAAAAAAAATTCTTACCAATTCTTTTAAAACTAATTATGTAATTATAAGTTAATGAATTGAGTACAGTGTTAACTATTAGGTGATTCTAGTCAAAATTATAAATAATTGCCCCTCGGGCCAGGCTTGCGGCCCATTAATTGGATGGGCCATTACCAGTATTTGATCCTTTTTTGTAATTGGGCCTTCCTTTTCTTTCACTGCCCATACCATGCAATTAACACATGTTCGTCATCAGTTGGTTGGACCTTTTCTTAATCAATTTACGCACTTAACACGTGGCATTCCATGCATGAAATAGTCAAAAAATGCGTGATGGGAATATACATTTGTTTACTGCCAAACACGACCTACAGCTCACGTCAATCGTCAGAGGAACACGAAAATTGAACACGGAACTTACCTTGATTACCTAAACACAAATTCTAACATGAAACATGGACATCACCGAGGATGAAAATATCGATATCGACGAAAATATCGGTACCTTGAATTTATAGATATATTGGTAAAAATATTAATATCGAATATCGATATCGGTAAAAAATAGAAAATTCACGGAAATTTCATTAAAATGATGAAAATTTAACATGAAATTTTAGACAATATTATTACTAGTCTTAATACATTAATTGAACTTAAAATCTCAATAAAATGAGAATCTTACAACAAACATATCAAGAAAACATACGTAAGAAATATAAAACGATACAACAATTATTCATAATTATTGAATATTACACAATTAATACCAAAATGATATCATATGAGCCTCAAATGTAAAAGAAGAAAGATCATTTTGGTCTAAGCAATAATGATACAAAATCATAAAAAAAATTATTTCTCGAAATTTCCCAAAATTTTGACCGATAAATTACCCAAATTTCTACGATATTTTTCGATAATCTGCACATTTTGAATTACCCTGGACCGATATCGATATTGTAACCGAAATTTCCCGATATTTAACCAAAATTTTGGAAAATTAATCGGTCAAGTGAATTTCCATATCGGTACCCTCAAATTTTGAAATTTTCCCTAAATTTTGGCGAAATTTCACGAAATTTCAAACCTTGGACATCACTTATATTTATAATCTTAATTTTAATTAAATTTTAAATTTTTAAAAAATGCACAGTAATAAGTAAAAAAAATTTATAATTGAAATATTGTTAATTATATAACATTAGTCTTATATACATCGAGTGCACTATATAATTCAAATGCATTATTAAAAAATTATCCCTCTATCCACCAAATCATTTTTTACTTTTCTTATTTGGAAACAACTCACACTCCCAATAAAATTTTGGACCCCACAATATTCTTATTTTTCCCTTGCTTTATCTATCATTTCAATATAATACTACTTTTTATTAAATCTCGTGGCCACAATGGAATGAGAAAAAAATTCATGAACGGAAAGAATATTATTTATTATTAAAAAATTATATATGTTATAACTAAAATTATATTTTCAAAAATATATTCTTAAATAATAATACGTGACTTCTTTTTAATATTTTATATAATTTTTTAAAAATACACTTAAATTTCAAGATATACTCCCACAGAATATCTATGTTTGCATAATTGAAAAAAGTGCTTCACGTGACTTATATATATACCCACGCATTGTTTCAAAGAAACAAATTGTATCAAAACTCTTTCCACATATCCACAATGAGAGAAAATCATCATCATGCGGTCATTATTGCACCACCTTTCCAAGGGCACATAAACCCCTCAATTCAACTTGCCCTAAAGCTCGCATCAAAGGGCTTCACCATCACCTTTGTAAGCACCCACTATATCCATCACCAAATCCAAAAAGCCCAAAACAACGATGACGTGTTCGCCCGAACCCGTAATTCGGGCATGGATATCCGTTACAGGACAATTTACGACGGGTTTCCGTTGTCGTTTGACCGGTCTTTGCACCGAGAGCAGTTCATGGAGGCCCGGATGACTGTTTTTCCGGCGCACGTGGATGAGCTCGTGGAGGAGTTGGTAGCTTCGGAGTCCCCACCCACGTGCTTAATTACTGACACGTTTGTAACGTGGGGGAATAGTATTGCTCGGAAACATGGGCTCGTGTTCGTTTCTTTCTGGACTCAACCTGCACTAGTTTTGGCACTCTACTTGAACATCCATCTCTTGATCAAAAATGGTCATTATGCCTCAAAAGGTACTCCCCCATATCCAACCTCTTAATTCTTTCTTATTCATATATGGTTACTCTTGCCTCTTGAGGTTATAATTAAAACAGATATATGCATTTTTTTTTTTATAAAACTGAATTTTTGGGAATATATGAATTGGGAAGACAAAAACAAACACTTAAAAAATATTGTATTTTAGAAATTGATTTTGCCATATTATTTGGCACGTTTTGAGACCAAATCAGCAAATACCTTTAGATGGTGTTCTCCAATCAAAAACTATCTAAGTGGTCTAAAAATTTTGCTCCATCACTAATTTATTCTGGTCATGACGAGCTCGAACCCCACGTGACTTCTAAGTGGTGCTAGAGCCACTCGGCTTACGGTCCACTAATTTCATCATATAATATATATGACCAGATGCTTATATAGAATAGTCATTACTTGTATTTTACACTTCCATTAATCATTTTTAAATAATTCACCTAACGTAAAATATGCACATGTGATTAAACAAATAGTGGAATATATATAAAAACAATACTCGCAATTTTTGACCAGTAATAGGTAAGATATTCATTTTGCGATGCACTATAAGTATTAACCATTATTTTTCCTAGAGTGCCCCAATTTGATCCTTAATAATGAATATTTAATTTCATAATTTGTAGATAATCGCAAGGACACCATAGACTATATACCAGGCGTGGCGCCACTCGAACCCACCGACCTAGTCTCATATCTCCAGGCCGCCGACAACTCCGAGGTTATGAACCGGTTTCTCCACGAATTCGTAGCCGATGCAATAAAAGCAGATTTCATCATCTGCAACACTCTGGAAGAACTCGAGCCCCAAACCATTTCCGCACTCAAAGCAAGGCACCCAACCTACGCAATCGGGCCATTAATCGCGTCGCACTCCACCAACCGGGCTGCTGAAATGAACCTATGGCCCGAATCTGATTGCGGCAGCTGGCTCGACCGCAAGCCTCCGGGCTCTGTTCTGTACGTGTCATTTGGAAGCTATGCCCACAGCAGCAAAGATGATGTACGCACTTTAGCCAACGGGCTTATGCTTAGTGGGGTCAATTTCGTTTGGGTTTTAAGACCCGGGATAGTGAGCTCTGAGACGGATATAATGCCCGCTGGATTTCAAGAAAATGTGGGAAGCAGGGGTTTGGTGGTGCCCTGGTGCAAACAGAGTGCGGTGATATCACATCCTGCGGTCGGGGGATTTCTGATGCACTGTGGATGGAACTCGATTCTGGAGAGCATATGGGCGGGGGTGCCCATGTTGTGTTACCCTCTGTTAGGGGATCAAATTACTAATCGGAAGCTAGTCGTGCGCGATTGGAAAATCGGGGTCAATCTTTGTTGTGGGAAGCTTGTTTCGTGTAATGAAGTTGCGGAGAATATTAGGATCTTGATGAGTGGAGATTCGTCCGATGAACTGAGGATGGCAATTGGACTTGCTAGGGAGAAATTGAAGAATGCAGTGTCCGAAAATGGAACATCACAGATGAATTTTGATAAATTTGTGGAACTTGTGAAGGCTAAGACTCATGAGATGACATGTGTATAAAAAAATTGCGAGAGGTCAGATTAATACATTTGTTTAGTACTTGGAGTACTAAGTGAAAAATTTTAGATCATTTTCAAGGCTGAATGAAAACCTCCATTTGCCACTGGATTTTCTTCCTATGCAAACTCATTGCTACAAGCTGGGATCAGGACAGGAGGTGCTGCAATCTGCTGTTTTTGGACGCAAATATGCCTTTATCTTTCAATTATTTAATCTCAAAATGATTTTACTGGATTTTGTTTAATTTTCCGCGGGATTGCTATAAGACTAAGTTTATCAGTGATCTTTCGCAAAGGTCACACAAAAATCGAGAAAAAAAATTGAAATTCGACCTTCATCCAATAACCCAAGACAATTGACAAGGCCCTAAATTTGAATAAATTTGAATAAATTTGTCTAGTTCACTTTATTATGTAACACATCACATGAGATTGTCTATTTTACTTTATATTATTCGTATGCACATTATTGTATCACATATTACATGCACTTGTCTAGTTCATTTTATTATATAACATATCACATGAGATTATATACTTTGCTTTATACTATTCGTATGCACATTATTGTACTATATATCACATGCACTTGTCTAGTTCATTTTATTATACATATCAAATGAGATTGTCTACTTTGTTTCATTCTAATAGTATGCACATTATTGTATCATATATATATATATATATATATATCTATATATATATATATATATATATATTATTGCTTTACTCTAAATTTCTCATCTTTACTTTACTCAATTATTTTTTCTCAAATACAATTTCTACCCTTGTTGTTCATTCTCCAAAATTTACACATGTCTTTCAATAAAAATCCATCATCCTCTTCAGATACAAGTTCCGATTCTCTTGATTTCAATGCATTTGATGAACTGAAGAAACGAGTTGCTCAACAGAATAATCAAATTGATTTCATCATCGTGAATATGATCATCGACAATCCTAATTTGGTTGTAGGAGATCACCATTCTAGAGCTAGAAGAAAATATTTTGAAAGAGATCTCAAGATCGAGAAAGAGCGTTTGATTAACAACTATTTTAGCAGCAATCCGACGTACACTTATGAGATCTTCCGTTGAAGATTTCACATGCGAAAATTAGTATTTCCACCTATAGTGGAGACCGTTATTATGAATGATGAATATTTTCAACAAAGACTCTATAAAACAGGTAGATAGAGTCTTTCACCATTGCAGAAATGTATTAGAGCTATGAGAGTGTTGGCATATAGGACATCATCTAATGCCGTCGATGAAGACTTACAAATGAGTGCAGCTGTGACAAGACAAGCTCTCGTAAATTTTGTAGAAGGTGTCATTTCTTGCTTCAGTGATAAGTAACTTAGAAGGCTTAATGAGCACGATCTGGCCAGACTACTCCATGTAGGGGAACAACGTGGAATCTCAGGTATGATATACAGTATTGCCGCATGCATTGAGAATAGAAAAATTATCCTACTACATGGGCTGGGCAGTATACAGGGAGAAGCGGAAAAACCAACAATCATTTTGGAAGCTGTTGCATCATATGATCTATGGATATAATATGCTTTCTTTGGAACACTTGGTATGTGTAATGATATTATTGTACTCCACCAATCTCCAATTTTTAGTGATATCTTAGAAGACCGAGCACTAAATGTTAGTTACATCGTGAATGGTAACGAAAAAGATAGGACATATTATCTCACCGTTGGTATATATCCTTCATGGGCTGCGCGCATTTTCAAATCAATTACTTCTCCACAACTTCGAAAGCATAAGTTGTTCGCTCAACACCAAGAGGCTGCACGAAAATATGTAGAACAAGCATTTTGAGTTCTACAAGCTTTTTTAGCATTTTATCGAAGCCCATGTCTTGTTTGGAATAAGTTGTTGATGGGAAAAATCATGATGACTTGTATCATCTTGCACAATATGATAATAAAAGATGAATGAGACACATACCAAAATTACTATGATCCAACAGATTTTTTTTATGGACAATCCCACAGATGATGATCAATGTTTTAAATACTCTTCTGATCGCATTGCAAGTTTGTCCACTTATATGGCTAATAGGGAACAACTTCGCAATAGAGAAGCTCACATCGCTCTGAGGAACGACTTAATTGAGCATATATGATAAAAATTCGGCCATCAAAACTAAAATGCATTTTATATTTTTTGTATTTATAATTTAATATTTCATGTATTTGTATGTAGTTTATTTATTTATTTTTTATTTGTATTTTTTAGAATTTTGTGATTTTAAATTTGTTATTGCATTAGTAATTTATTTTAAGAGTGCGAAAATTTGTTAATATAAATAAATATAAAAAATAATTATATGTAATATGTATTTAAAAGAAATTAGTATTTAGGTTGGGCTGGGTCATTGATAAAATATAGAAAAACTAAAAGTTAGGTTGAGTTGAAAATTGTATATGAGGATGAGAGAGAAATTGATATTATATTAGAAGGTTGGGTTGAGAGGATGTTATTGATAAATGTAGTCTGAAATAGTTTCATATTAGAAATTGCTTTTTTGGTCCATCATATTCAACTTGTCCTATTTAACTTGCTCATTTATCAATCCGTCTAATTCCTTTTCACATGATAATTCCACAACTTATGTCTATTGATATCATTAGATATATTAAATGATACTATAACATGTACTCCCCCGTTCCATAGGAATTTGCACCGTACGGGTAGAGCTGTTATGCCGGTGGCCAGATCTAGTGTGCAATCTCTGGCAGCGATCAGAGATGAGTGGTGATTATGACCAATTAAAAAGTGACGACACGATGGAGAGATGATGGCCGAGTCTATCTTGGCATGACGATTGTTCTGGCAATGGGAAGCATAAGGATTTCTCGCGGCTAAATCTTCGATCATGAGAGAATTCTGGCTGTAGGCTACATCATGTTCGTGAAACTAATTTGGAAATTTTGAAAATTAAATATATAAGTGGTGTTGAATTTGGAATTTAATATTCATACGTCATTTAAATAATTATACTTAGGTATTATGTGAAAGTGGTTCGTATCATGAACCACTTTTTAACAATGCAAAAAAATAAATTCGTAAATATAAACCTTGTATCACAAAGTGATTTATATCATGAAAATAATTTATATAATATTTTACCTTATACTTTTAACCATGAAATTATTTGGCTCCATTAGGCAATAACGGGTTAATGCTAATTTTGAGACAAAAATAAATTTTGCTTACCATGTTCACAATATATTCAAGTGTAGGGTACCAAAAAACAATTTTTAAGTTCTAAAAATAATATTTACTTAAAGAAATTAGAGCAGCAGCACGTGTAATCACAGGTGCAATACCAATTCGAAAGTAGTATATACATACATACATTTCAGAAATCAAAAGTCAATTAAAACAAAAAAATGGCGGAGAAGAAAAAGGCGCACGCAATAATGATCTCACTACCATTTCAAGGGCACATTAACCCCTTCGTCAATCTGGCTCTGGACCTCGCGTCCAGAGGCATCTCCGTAACCTTCGTTCACCTCGAATCTGTTCATCACAGATTATCCCAAACCCACCATGGAACCAACACTTTGTTTTCCCAATCAGGCCTCCACATAAACTACACCACAATCTCTGATGGTTTTCCTTTGGACTTCGATCGAGATCTCCATGTCGGACAGTATTGGATCTCCCTCTTCCGAGATTTTCCAGCTCTGGTCGACGATTTTGTTGGGAAAACGATCCGGGCCGACCCGCACCCGGCCCATTTTTTAGTCACTGACGTTGTTTACGGGTGGCCCGCAGCCATCGCCCGCAAGTATCAACTTGTGAATGTTTGTTTGTGGACGCAACCCGCCCTTGTGTTTTCGGTGGCCTATCACAGGGATCTTCTCGTCCAAAAGGGTCATCTCCCAACCAAAGGTATCCTTGCAACTCTTTTCCACTGTTAATTACTCCCTCCGTTCGCACCCTAGAGACGACGAAAATATATTTTATATATAAAGTCGTGGTATACTTAGTAATTATGTATATATATATGTGAGAGTGCATATAAATCAATACTTCTCTTTTTTAGTATTGCACAAATTTTGTGAGACGTCCAAATAAAGAAAGTGTGCAAATTCATGATGGAGCATTTGAGATCAAATTAAAGTTTTTTTTTTTTTTTTACTCACTCGTCCAACATTTTTAACTGTTTTCTACTTCCTTCTATGGAAAAGTAACGATTGATTTGAGTATGATACAAAAAAAAAAAAAAAATCTAACATCTAATAATTTAAATTTATTTTATTCTTGTTTAAAGTAAAATTCATTGTATATTTGGGATTTTAATTGTAAAATAATTTTATAGGCGAAATCTATGTGAACATATTTTATTGTAGCACAAATTTTGAAAGTAGTAGTAATTTTATTAAAAATGGAATATTTTCAAATTAATATATTATGCACAAAAAAAATTGTATTATTTATTTTTCTAAGTTTATTATACAAAAATTTTGTACCAAATTAAACATAATGATAAAAAAAATATAACAATTTAAAATTATTCCAAAAAATATTAATTAATTAAAAGGTCGAAAATTTATTGGGGAACCAAAATTAGCGAGGGGTTTATCCAAAGAAACAATGTAATTAAAAAAAAGATTATGCTGTTAAAAAAGAAAATGAAATCATTGAATAATTAACTAGTATGAGCAAAATAGTTTTTAATTTCACATATTCATTTGGACTTGTGCAGAAAATGAAAAGGTGGAAATAGACTACATTCCTGGTGTTGGATCGATTAGCACGAGGGACTTGATGCCAGCTTATAGAGAATTAGACCACATAATGACCAACATATTTTTCACAGCAATAGATGAGGCCAAGAAGGCTGATTTTGTTCTACATAACACAGTTTATGGAATAGAATCTGAGACATTATCAGTGCTAAACAATTACCAGCCAAATTATGCAATTGGCCCTCTTAATTTCTCAAGAATTAACAGCACAACAGTAAGCAATAGTTTACGGGTCGGGTCGGACTGCACGTCATGGCTCGAGTCAAAGCCCCCTGGCTCAGTTCTGTACGTCTCCTTTGGGAGCATATCTCAGACTAGTAAACTGGTGATTGAGGAAATAGCTAATGGCCTTCTTTTGAGCGGAGTGAACTTTATTTGGATTGCTCGTGAATCCATGGCCCCACCTGGATTCGAGGGTGGAAGTAAAGATAAAGGGTTGGTAATTCCGTGGTGTGAACAAATTAGTGTTCTTTCGAATTCGGGAGTTGGAGGATTCTTGACTCACTGTGGATGGAACTCGATTCTGGAGAGCATGTGGTGTGGCGTTCCGATGATCTGCTATCCGTTGTCTTACGATCAACCGACTAATCGGAAGCTAGTGGTTGATGATTTGAAGGTTGGTGTTAGTCTTTGTGATGGTGCATCTGTTGATAGAAAAGAAGTTGCTGAGAAGATTAAGACTTTTATGAGTGGAGCTGTTTCAGAGAGGTTGAGGAAAGAGGCGAAAAATGTTGAGGGGATGATGCTTCGTAATGTATTAGAAATTCATGGGTCTTCGAGAAGGAGTTTTGATCAGTTTGTGAAGGATTTGGAGAAAAAACTGTGTTTGACAAATAATGTATTTTCATTTTAGGCCCGACTATTGAGATCTAATTTAAAAGTATTACAAAAAAAATTGTATGAACATGTTCCCTAATGAAACTTAATAACTCTTTCTTCTTGTTTTTCCATTTGGAACGTCTCAACTCTTTCTTCATATCTTAAAAAGGAAATAATTACACTCATAATGTTATTTTTATTCTATTTTTCAAAATAAACAATGCTCACAAATAAATAAATAAAACATATAATATTTCAATTATTTTCTTATTTTATCAAATTTTTAATAAAATATTAATTTTTTATGAAATTTCGTGCCAAACTGTATAGTAATACTCCCTCTGTCCCATAATTGTTTTCACACTTTCCTTTTCCGTCCGTCCGTCCCACAATTGTTTTCACTCCCTATAAATAGAAACTATTACTTTAACTTTATCCTCACAATCCAACCAATCTCATTATTTTAATAATATAAATTTACACAACACTCTACTTTTCTTAAAAATTGTGTCATCCCAAAGGTGAAAACACCTCTAGAACGGAGGGAGTAAAATTTATGGATCGATGAAAAAATATGTTATTATGTAGGAATAATTACAAAATATAACATATTTAATGCCCATATTTCAAAATACAATGCACATAATTTTATATTTTGAAATACAATACTTTTCTTATTAATAAATTAATTTTTATAAAATTGTGTGCCATATCATACATACCCTCTCTCCTGTCTCTTCTTTTTGTCTTTTTCTCCTACCATTTCTGTCTCCTCTTTTCTAACGTCCACTCTCCTCTTTTCTCATTCTTTTCGATTTTTTTTCTATGCACTCCTTTTTCAAATCTTCATTTTATAATGCGTAAATACGATACTAACATTTGAAATAAAAATATTAAGAAATGTGAGATTCGACAACTAGCATGATGAATATTTAGCATGATTTTAGGAACGTCCCAATAATTCCAGATACTCGGCTTTATATGCACTATGTTTTATTTTGCATTTAGTGATATATCTATTCCAAGATATTATACGACTATGCATTTAGTGATGAATAATTTCTTCTTTTTTTATTTATTTAGTTTAACGTTACAATTGATTTATGCAAATATTATTCTAATTTTATTCATATTCAAATTTCAGAATAATTAGCCATATATTCAGATTTATGTATATATTCAGATTTTTAATTTTGAATACTGCTAATTTATTTTTGAATACTAAATAGAAAAATAAACATCAGACACAAAATTCGAAATATAATTCAAAACATTGAATATGCAAAAAATAAAAAATTTATGGAGTCTTAGCACAAAAATCCTAGAATTAGTATCACTCATTTTTAACACAAAAATAATTCATATATCACCCAAAATATTTAAAGTTTATGAATATGATCAAATCAAAATCCCATTCCGAACAACTCTAAAAAATGAACAAAAAAATCTCAAATTAATATTCTGTACAAATTTCAAATCTCAAAATAATAGAAAATCTGGAACAAATCTGCGATCTAGTTTTCAAATCGGAGATCTGGTTTTCAAATCTAAAAAGTCTCAAATCCCAAGTTAATAAAAAAAATCTGGATCAAACCGCCCCAACCCTGTTCTTCACACACCACGGTCCACCTGTAATAGCGAGAACCGCCTGCTTACCGTCGCAAATCAACACCAGAGCAACACACAATAAAAAATCCCAAATCAACAACAGAGGCACCGAAGCAACACACAATTAAAATACATTTTTTCATCACTTCAGCTACACATCTGAAGCCTCAATTCCAAACATGAAAAGCAGAGAATTGCTAAATTAGTACAAGTAAACTCACACAAACATATATAATTGATTAATTAAGCAGAAATCTT
Source organism: Prunella vulgaris (assembly GCA_026898435.1). Taxonomy (NCBI): domain Eukaryota; kingdom Viridiplantae; phylum Streptophyta; class Magnoliopsida; order Lamiales; family Lamiaceae; genus Prunella; species Prunella vulgaris. The sequence goes on along the minus strand of JAPKLY010000153.1, from coordinate 718,682 downwards.
GGAAGCTTCGAGATCGGCGGCCTGTTTGAGGAAATTCCTGTCACCATCGGGTTTGACCCGAGACCATTTCAACTCATCCCTAAACTTCTTTTGATCCACCGTCTTGCTGTTTCGAGGGTGCCCTTATCCATGTATTGCATACAGATGGCGATGTCGCCGCCGGTGAGATCGAATATGCCATCGCCCTTGATGACGTACGGCGAGTCGGTGCGGCGGAGGATGGAGACCTCACGGAGGGTTTGGCGGTGGAAGGCGAGATTGCTTTCGCCGGGACGACCTTCAAGGCGTAGATCGGAAATCGCCATGGAAACGTGGACGACCTTCAAGGCGTAGATCGCTGCAATCTTAAGGAAGTGTTAGGTTTTTTATATTTTTCAAAATTGAATGATTTGATGGTTGTGAAGGCCCACAAAAGTATTGCATTTTGTAATGTTAATTTTTTAGTGTTGCACTATGTAATATTATCCTTATAAGTGTTGCATTATGTAACTTACCCTATTATATAAATATATAATATATGGGTCCTTCTATGGTCAGGAAGGCTTCGCCCTCCCTGACGTCAGTAAACCCCTAAATACCGTTGATTCACGATCCAACGTACAATATTATTTTGAAGAGATTGCACTTTGCACTAGGGCGATTGCACTATGCATAAGACGATCGCACTGTTAAAAAAATTAATTAATATTATTAAATTAAATTAAAATTACTAAAGTATCCTTTTAATAAAAAAAATTATACTTAATACTTTTAAATCAAATTCTTAAAACATTGATTCATCAAAGAAGGAACCCTAATTCCCAAAATCTACTTTCAATTTCACTCTATTTCACTCAAATCCACCTCCAATTTCATTCATGAGTATGCGTCGAAGGCCAGAAATATCTCGAAGAGACAACTCAGGCAGCGTTCTTAAACCTCTCCGCCATGAAATACGATCTCTGCAATGCCGCACTTTGATCCAACACATCCGTCGAACCCTATTCCACTACCAGTACGATTCACACACACAATCCAAACGGCGACGTTTATGTCGGAGTCCTCTTCTGCATCTTCCCCCGCCTCTGCGTTGCAATCTCGTCCTCAACGTAACAGCTTTGATATCGGTGGGGGGCCCTCTGACGAAGCTAGATTGCAGTATAAGGCTTCCATCACATCTCCGCGTTCTGGCCTTGTTTCACTTTCCACTTCTCAGAAGGTATATTTGGTTGATTCTTTACTCTTTTGGTATATTTGGCTGAATATTAAGGGCTAGTGATAAGTTCCAGAGAGAGGAACGAAAGACAATAAATAGGGATGATTTGTTATGGGCAATGGCAACATTAAGTTTTGAAGATTATATTGAACCACTCAAGGTGTATCTGAGTAGGTACAGAGAGGTGATTATTCATGATGTCCTTAGGTGTTGTTTTCATTGATTCAACTTTCTAGTGTTGGTTTGGTTTCAATTTAAATTTGCTACTGACAATGTTCTTTTGCTTTATTTTGGCTTCATTCGGTGTGGAGTATTCTTCTTTCTAACTGTAGATGAAGGTGAGTGAATTAGCATATCACATATTTACTTTGTCGGTGTTCACTTTATTCTATTTTAGACTCTAATAATGTTTCTCCAACAGGGTGTAACCAAGGGATCAACCAAGGGTGCTGATGAATCTTCCCGGAAGGATGGAATTGCAAAATGGTCCTAGTTCACAGGTATGTGCTGTGTCCTTTGGACTAAATTTGTTATAATCCACAATTATGGGTTTGTTGAATCATTAGTTTATGTTGTGCATAGCTGGTTCACCAAAGTTGTATTCCACAAGGCATAAATTATGGGAACTCTCAGGTAACTCTTTGTGCTTCTTGATGACATTTGCATGGTCCACATCACTGTATCTGCATAAGGCTCATGTTCTTATATTATTACATTTGAGAAGGCTAGACTCTCAAATAACATTGTAGAGTTAATGCATGATTGCAGATGCAATGTGCTGCTTGAGTTTTCCCTTGTCGATTTCGTGTAATTTTTCATTGCTAATCTGGTGATTTTATGTTATAGAACGGAAAGGTCTCACTACTAGAGGAAATGTTCATTAGAGATTGAAAGATGAATTCCAACACTTGAGAAAGTTATCCATTCTCATTGGCCTTTGTCACAAGGTACTGTTTACAATTACTTGTTATTATCCTTTTAACTTGAAAGTGTTTATTGAGTCTCTGTTCTATAGGTTGGATTAGAATTGCTCCCTAAAGACTACGATCTGGAAAGCTCCGCACCATTCACGAAGTCTGATATCATTAGCATAGTGCCAATTTGCAAGGCAGGGTCACACAATTGTGGAAAGATATTAATTGTTTTTCCCTTATTTCTCTTTTTCCTTTGGTTTTTTAGTAACGTTTCTTATATTTCATATTGTACAGCATGTAGGGTGCTCATTTGCTGATGGGCGAAGTCTTATGGAGTCGTCCAAGATTGCACTAGATAAAGGGAAGCTAGAAGATGTTGTTAATTATGCATATACAAAAGATTGCACTAGATAAAGGGAAGCTACTTTTTATGCATATACAAATGATATAATGTAAGGTTTTGTCACGTTGTTTGAATTGTTGTAAAAGATAAAAAAAATTATTCACATAAACTTGTAATTGTGATGATCTTGATGTGTTTTCAGATTGTATTTTCTACAAAAGTTTGCTAGTTTTTTCATTTGCAATCATTTGTAAGGGTTGCATATCAAATTGTAATTTTTTGTAACCAGGTTTGCCACATCAATTAATATGACCTCTGTACATGTGGTTTTTTTGCTAGAGCAGGCCCTCTGGGGCTCGACCAGAGGGACTTGCGCTCGACCAATAAGCCATTTTTCAGGATCAAAATCACATTTCTTACACATCTCTCTCCATGTTTGAAAGGTACAGCTGGGAAAATTAAATGTTATCATATTGCTTCATTTCGTAAAAGCAACAAAATATAAAGAAATTTATATTATTTGCAAAGCCTATGGAAAGGCAAACCTACTCATTTTGAGACCAATATATCAATTTCATCCATGTGCCATCAATATCATAGTCATAAATATGACAAAGAAAAATTAGATTTTCGATATATATTACATAAAGAAAACTAGCATAAAAATGCTGAGATGAATTGCCTTACAAGCGGTAACATAGAATTAATTTAGTTATTACCTCCACATGCACTACTTGGAAGGTACATTTAGTGCTGTAGCACAATTCCTGATAATCACAAAAAATGGAAGGTACATTTCCAAAGACTATCATTCCCTTTAAGGGGGTTAACAAAGGATCTATAAACGGATCAAGCATCTCCACCAAGAAAAGTATTCGGTGCTTAGCTTCCTGAAACACGCCATAAGAAGATAACAAGTTACATAGTAATTGAAAAGGTGACAGTTTCTTGCCAGATAATAAACCGTGTTCAAAAAATCAATAGGTATTTCAACTATTGGAATACTTTTGTTCCTGAACTTTTAATTCCGTAGCATATCTTATAATTTGCCATAACATCATCCATGCTCTCCGATAGCGCCAGGATAATATATTTGAGGGATGCACAGCACGTGCCTAGGAGAAAGAATGACAAGCAGTCTGTCATATAAGTGATAAAGGTATCACAAAATAAACTAAATGAACGCAAGCCTACCCAAGGCATGAACATGATAAATTATGTAAGCAATAAGCATGTATCGCTCACAGAAAAATTGCACATAGTATATAATAATTACCCTTACTAAAACTGCAACTGCTTCATACTGGCACTCTTTGCAACACAGGATAAGCATCAAATATTATCTAACACACACCATGAAACAACTGATCATATGGAATATGCTACTTTAGTTACACTTTAATAGTTCACAAATTGGGCAAGAAAATGCAGAATATGTTCATCCAGACATACATAAGCACTTGAATTATGTTTCACTATATATTATCCCAATACAAACTTCATCCACTGATCACAAGTACATGAGGAAAACCAAAAGCCTATATTTAATAATGTTCCTCATGGTTTTCAGAATTCCAGGAGGTCAAGAAATTAAATATTAAACAATAGAAAAAAAAAGTTATTCCATGATAATAGAATAATGATTCAAGCTGTCCATATATATCCTCAGAGAAATGGAAAGTGGAGGGAGATATGTATTCCCCACTATTAATCAGAGTAACTAATTCTATTTTCCAACAGATGATGATCCCCTTTGGCTAATCTAAAGGCAATCAATTTTCTACTCCAATAAAGTAGAAAAACACACATGAGGAAGTTCTTTAGTCTTTACAATTAGACATATTGAAGTTAAAAACTGAAACGACCAACCAAAGTTTCTAACTTCACAAAAATATAATAAACCATATACTTCACATATCACATTTTTTCTAACCAGAAAGTAAAGTGTATCATCAAAGTGGCAATAATGCTATAGAGAATAGAAGAGCAATTGAAAATTTGAAAGTAAACCAATATTGACAAATAATGCATGATAACTCTTTCAAGTTTGAGGTATTCAATACTTCCTCATAATAGTAAACAGAGATAGCTGAACAAGAAAGTCAAAATGAGCAAAGCAACTGAGATACGTAACACAACCACTAACCAAGTAAAGACGCGGCCAAGGACATCGAGCGCGAGAGAATGAAGTCCATCGAGAGCAATACGTCTAACATCTGACTCCAGATATGGGTTCACAGTGGGGACAAAATTCGGATTTTCGTGCCCAAACCCGAGCCGGCGCCGTCTCCTTTGCCCCATATCCAGAGATTTAAATCCACCTCTAAAACAGAACGGAAAACTCCACATAAAATTCCAAATTTCAATTCGGTTTTACTGGATTTAAATGCTTGGGGAAGACGGAAAAATAGAGCGGGAGAGAGAGAAATTAGGTGGGACACTGATGGTGCCCACCGGGATACATCCTGATTTCCTCTATTCCGCCGCCGATTTCGTCAGAGACACCATGAAAATTTATAATGATTGATAGATTTATCGCCGATGGTGGAAAAGATCAAATCGGTGATGTAGTCGTACAAGTGACGAGGCGACTTGGTTGGGGGCGATGGAAAAACTAACAGAAGGGGATGTAATGGAGATGGTAGAAAGATAGAACTCATATTTTTAACTCCAACCCCAGAAACCTAATTTTACAATTCTCCAGGATGAAGGAGGGGAATTTTATGATTCCGGTGAAAAATATTGTGAAATTTTATAATTTAAAAATATAATTTGGAATTTTTTAATTAATTGTATTAAATAAAATGTGAAATGATTAAAAAATTTAAGGATAAATTAGTAATTTATTATTTATAATTTTTTAAAACTAATTAATTTATTCATGGCAAAATTAAATCGCCTGGACGGTTTAATATAATTTGATTTACTGACGTCAGGATGAACGAAATAATTTTCTGACCGTAGAAAAGCCGATAATACATATATCTACAGAACAATGTTTGCATAAAATATTCTTCTATATAAATTTTTTATACAAAATGTCAAAGTAAAATCTTGCGGATACTTCGATCCCATGTATTACTCCTTTTTGTCAATATTTTGAGACTGTTGGCTTATACTTCCTTTTCTTGTTTTCAAATTGATATATATTTTTTTTAAGAAAGTTAAATACTCTCTCCGTCCCGACTCTTTTTCTCAATTTTATTATTTTTTGTGAGAAGGATATAATAAAAGTGTGAAGAAAGAGTTGAGACGGAGGTAATAATATTATGATATACTCACTCCGTCTCATAATTATTTTCACACTTTCCTTTTTCTTCCGTCCCACAATTGTTTTCACACCCTATAAATAAAAACTATTACTTTAACTTTATCCTCACAATCCAACTAATCTCATTATTTTAATAATATAACTTTATACAACACTCTATTTTTCTTAAAAATTATGTCATCTCAAAGGTGAAAACACCTCTAGGACGGAGAGAGTATATAGTTAAAAATTCGCTCTCAAATATATTATTATATAGATACATGTATGTTAATGGAAAAAAATAAAATTTATGTTAGTAATCCTTTAAAAAATTAAACTTTTGTACTTTTAAGTAATTATAATTAGAAAAATTTCTATTTATGTAAAAATAAATATGTATTATTTAATTTATTTTTTTATTCTTTTTGTTACTAATTAATATATATATATTTTGAGCATATCTATTGTTCACTAAAAAAATTTAAAACATTTTTTTAATTTATACACTTCTCAATAGTGTACTTGAATTGCATGAGTGCTTCTTCCTTCCAATAATCCAAAGTCCTCCACCTACTTTCTTCTGATTTCTGAATAGTGAGCTCACAAAATTTGACTACCTCAACTCTCAGCGTACGTACCACTAACTGCGCCACTCTATACTAATAAACTAGCTACGTCATGTATAAAATGAAGTTAGTTAATATACTAAATTTCACAATCCATAATAATTCGTTAAAAGGAAAAAGTTGAAAAATATCATCAGGAGATGAAGGGGCATGCTATCATGATCTCCGTTCCAGCCCTGGGCCACATCAACCCCTTTGTGAGCCTAGCTCTCAACCTTGCTTCTAAAGGCCTTACCATCACCTTTGTTCACCTTGAGCGTGTTCACCTCAAGTTATCGCTGCAAGCTCACATGTTTTCCGAAGCTCGAAAATCGGGTCTCGACATACGTTACACTACTATTGGCGACGGCCTTCCTCTCGACTACGATCCTGCAGGTAACGTTATTTATTTTTTTATTTTTTTTAATCAGTAAATGTTAGTTGTTAGTAGTTAGAAGTTAGTTTACCAAGTCTTCTTACACTCCATATATCTGAAGGTAACGTTATGAATTACTGGATTCACTTGTTCCATAATTTCCAACCTCATGTTGATGAATTTGTTGGGAATTTGATGGCCCAATCATCGGACATGGTCCCCAACATGTTGGTCACCGACACTATCTATGCTTGGTCCGCACCCATCGCCAAGAAATTCAACCTCCTAAATGTTTCCTTTTGGACTCAACCCGCCTTGGTATTTTCTTTACTCTACCACTTGGATCTGCTCAGACTAAATGGTCATTTCCTATGTAAAGGTATGTACGTATACAAATTTGTTACTTGACTAATGATTGTGTTTTTGGAAAAAAGATTTAAGTAGATATATTAATGTAAATTATTTTGTCCAGCGTAGACAGCACTTTTTTTTTTTCTAATTTATTTTAATGATAAGTGTTTTCAAAAAATCTAATTTGTGCAGTTTAATATTAATTGGTCTGGAAGATGTTACTTAGAGTCGGCGTAAAACTTAAACAACATATATAGTACCCTAACTTTTTATACCAGTAAAATGAGAGCCGTGGCCTTTTAAGTTAAAAAAATAAGAATAAAATTTTCAAATTTACAATTAGTGAATGACGGCAACTTTTAATAAGTAGCAAATTGATGCCAAATTCAGTGGGTTGAATTATAGTTCGATTTGTATTGATTTGAACTGATTTATGTTCAGTTCGTAATAGTTTAAAATTACGATATTTATATGGCCAACGCTAAAAAATTACTGTCATTATTTTATCACTCTCCTTGAATAGCTGTCATTAAAAAATAACTTTCCCATATATAATCACCTTAATTTTTTTTAAAAAAAGGTGATTTATATACACTTTAAGTAGCCTGCAAAACATATTTGAAATATCTAAAGATTCTTTTAATATAATTTTTTAGATAATGAAAAGCAAGAAATAGATTACGTTCCTGGAGTTCAACCGATGAGTATTAAGGACTTGATGCAGTCGCTCACAGATCCTGATGACATATCAAGCGTTAGTTTGTTCAAATCATTTGAGGAAGTAAAGAAGGCAGATTTCGTCCTCCTTAACACACTTCAAGAGCTGGAATCCCACACGTTATCTGCTCTTAACAAATACCACCCAACATATGCAATTGGCCCTATTAATTTTTCCAATATTAATAGCCAGAGTAAGAAGGCCGAATCGGACTGCGCCAGGTGGCTCGATTCGAAGCCGCCTGGCTCAGTCCTATACGTCTCGTTTGGCAGCGTGGTTCAGACTAGCAAGCAGGTTGTCCAAGAAGTGGCCCACGGCCTTCTTCTTAGTGGAGTCAACTTTATGTGGGTGGTTCGAGCCGGTGCTGCTGTTGACTCTGCTGATGAGGATGTTATACCATCTGGGTTCGAGGATGAAGTTAAGGGTAGAGGGTTGGTGGTTCCGTGGTGCGATCAAATTGAGGTGCTGTCGAGTCGAAGGGTTGGAGGGTTCGTGACGCACTGTGGATGGAATTCGATTTTCGAAAGCTTGTGGTGCGGTGTTCCAATGATTTGTTATCCGATATCGTATGATCAGCCAACCAATAGGAAGTTAGTGGTGGATGATTGGAGGGTTGGGATTAATCTTTGCGATGGGGCGTCAATGGATAGAAATGAAGTTGCTGATAAGATTAGGAGTTTTATGGGTGGGGATGCTGCTTCAGTAAGGATGAGGGAAGAGGCGGAAAATGTTAAGCAGATGCTTCGTAATGCATTAGAAAGTGATGGATCTTCGAAAATAAATTTTGATCAATTTATGAGGGATTTGGAGAATAAACTCTAAATTTAATGATTCTGATCCCCTTCTGTATATTAGGGTCATGTGATCCAACGGTCCCCTCCTATACAGGATCTCTATACAGATGGAGATCCCAGTCTGAATTTAATAATAATATATTCGTGATCGTGTTTTAACTGTTCAATTCATATTTTATCATTCTTAAAATGTGTCCGCAGTATAATTCTTAATTTAAAGGATAAAATTACAGGAACGATAACACCTAAAACATTTGTTTGTATTCTAGCGGGTTTTTCTTTTAATTTAATTTTTCAATATTTTCTTAGTAAAGTTGATCAAAATTACTTAAACAGATAACATAAATTTTTAATAAAAAATATTAATTAAATTGAATGAATTAAATTATAAAATATATTTTTATGTATAATTATTATTGAAATGAGGTGTACACTACCAAAAAAATAAGAAATAATTGCAGGTTAATACAAAAATAATACACTATTTTCAAATAGGTACAAATTTTTTGCATAATAGTGTAAATATAAGTTGAATAATAGAATTATTTTTTTGCATATTGTACCAATTTGAAAATAGTGCTTATTTTTGTATCATTTCACAATTGAAAAAATAATGTATTTTGGCGACTGCATTAGGGATAAAAATTAGGAATCGATTAGCGATCGCTGAATATGGATCGCTAATTTTAGCGAATATTTTGGCAACGATTGCCAATTTAGCGATCATATTTGTGATCTATTGTCGCTGATTAACCCGAGTCTTGACTTAATTGGGTACTATTTATAATAAATAGTGCCCGTCAATGGCAACCCGCTAATAATAGTTATCACCCGCTAATATATATATATATATATATATATATATATATATATATATATATAT
>JAPKLY010000153.1:684342-709243 GCA_026898435.1 Prunella vulgaris | reverse complement strand
ATATATATATATATATATATATATATATATATATATATATATATATGTCATGGATTGGCCTGCCGTCGAATGAATAAGTATTTTTTGTCCAAAGATTCCAACAAAGCGTGTCGCTTACATACGGACGTATTAAGAATGAAAATATCCACAATATTTATTTGGTGAAATAATAAAAAATGAAAAATATCGATTAATATTGATTGTAATATTAATATCAGATCAATTATTTTTTTCTACAAATGAAATTTAATATCGATAAAATATAAAATATAAAATAATATCAATAAATTCAATAAAATTTTAAAAAAAAGTATTTCATGTAAATTTATCACAAATGCCGAACAAATATTTTTGATAAATTTATTATTTATATAATTGTTATTAATTTTTTTATAATTTTTAAAATTTGTTGATAACAATATCAAAATGTATTTCTATTCATTTAATATATCGATATTTTCACTAATATCAATACTTTCAACCCTGCACATATTATGATGAATTTCAAATCAAGTTTTTCTTAAACTCTTAATAGGATAACTTACTACTTAGAGCCTAATTATATAGTAATAATACAAAGGAGGACTCCTATCTTTAAACATTTCTTATAATTGGTACCAGAGTTAGGTTCAAGAAAAAATAATATAGAAGAGTTTCCCAGGTGTCAAATAGAAAAAGACTTTGAATAACATAAGAGCTTTGTGAATTTAATGGTGGACCTAAACAAAATGGATCACTTGTAGTGAGCCTTGGTGAAACGATGAAAACACTGTAGACCAAGTGAATTTAAATAGAGTAGATGGTTTGAGGAAGGTGTGATAATCTTTGTTTGAAGATGAAGATTGTTGTTGAGTTGTCAACCAAAAGAAAGACAGTGAATGCATGACAAGGACTTTGTAAACTAGGTAAAGGAATCTAGATAAAGCAAGTAGTTGTAGAATATTGAAGTTTCTGTGAACTGGGTGAGTTTACATTGAACATATCATTCGAGGTGAGCTATTATAGTCTTGTTTGATGAAGAGAATTGTTGAGTGTCAAACAATATCTTAATTACCTAGCAATTGAAATCTAGAGCACCATGTTTAGAAAATTCGGTGAGAGCAATTATATTGGATGAAAGAGATCTCATGGTTGAGAAGTTTGATGGAACATGTTTCAAATTTTTGATCCAGATTGAAAATTAGCAGTAAGGTAAAGATTTGACTAGGCATAGGATCCAAAGACGCGAAGACAGTAAATGGAAGCATGCCCATGTGCAGAAAAAGAGTTATAGATGAAAGCATGCCCATGTGTGAAAAATGAGTTATATTTTTGTTGACTATAGTGGTGACCTTTGATAAGTTGAAGATTCAATAGACTTTGAAAATTGAGATGAAAGGTGCTTGACATTACCATGGAGAGTTACGATTAAGAAGACGAGTTACATTCGAAAGTTAAACTCACGATTAGGAAGACGAGTTACATTTGAAAGTTAAAATTCGAAGATTGTTAGATTATGGAGTCTGTTTAGTTTCAATGAGTTGGGGATTTAATTTTCTTTTAGAGATTACTTCAATGCCAATTTGTTATCTTTTAGAGACTTTTTTTTTAAAGACCAAGAAACTAATTTAAAACTTATTTAATTTATGCATCTGTCGTTATTTAATTAGCATCAATTTTCATCAAGTTGCACACGTCGTTCCAATTCCTACCCTCCACATCTGTGGTCTTCTGCCGTCTTCTTTCTTTTGAATAATTAGTCCACAAACTTTGACAGGATAAACCTGCCAATAAACATGTGACAAAAAATGTCCACACACCAGCTGCTACATCTATAAACCACAGTCAAGATTAATATTCGAGCAAGCTATAATCCAATCAAAAGAAAAAAAAAAAGAAACAGAAAAAATGGGTGAAAAGAAGGGGCATGCTATCATGATATCAGTTCCATATCAAGGCCACATCAACCCCTTTGTGAGCCTAGCTCTCAAGCTTGCCTCTAAAGGCATTACCATCACCTTTGCTCATCTTGAGTTTGTTCACCGCAAGTTATCCGAAGCTCACCACACCAAATTCGACATATTTTCCGAAGCTCGACAATCAGGCCTCGACATTCGTTACACTACGATTGGCGACGGCCTTCCTCTCGACTACGATCGAGATCTCAACGCTTTGGATCACTGGATCCACTTGTTCCATAATTTCCAAACTCTCGTTGATGAATTTGTTGGGAATTTGATGGCCCAATCATCGGGTAGGGTCCCCAATATGTTGGTCACTGATACTGTCTATGATTGGTCAGCAACCATCGCCAACAAATTCAACTTGATAAATGTTTCGTTTTGGACTGAGCCCGCATTGGTATTTTCGTTATACTATCATTGGGATCTACTCAAAGAAAATGGCCATTTCCAATGTAAAGGTACATATTAAATACTCATTTCTTGTTGTAACTTATTTATCACTACTTTATATATAAAATATATTTTCTTAAAAAAATGTGCCTACATAGGGTGCAAATTCCTACGGGACGAAGGGAGTACATAATTTGCAAGCACCCGTGATTCTGAAAAAGAATATACTTGTACTGATTCATACCATAGATGAATTTAGGATTTCGTTCTAAGTTAGAAGACAAATCTTATTATGATATCAAAACCTTTTCATTTTATAGACAATTTTTAAAAAAAAATTCATGGGGTTACGGTCCCTAATTCTGTCTCTAGTTCATACAGAGTAATCAAAAGCCGTTTGTATTTGAAAATAAAATATATATTTTTTGCATTAAAATTTCAAAAAGTATATAATAGTGGTCGATAAAAATCAACTTAAAGCAGAAACACACCATCATTCTGTTTTAACAGAGAAAGTGATTTTGATTTTAGCTTGCCAACTTCTCTAATTAATAGATTTGATTTCACACATTTAATGAATTTTAATGACTACAAACAGATACTGAAAAACTGGAAATAGACTACATTCCTGGAGTTCAACCGATGAGTGCAAAGGACGCGATGCAGGCGCTCAAAGATCCCCATGACAAAACGAGCATTACTCTGTATTCGGCATTTGAGGAAGTAAAGAAGGCAGATTTCATCCTACACAACACACTTCAAGAGCTAGAATCCCACACCTTATCCGCTCTAAACAAATACCAGCCAACATATGCCATTGGCCCCATTAATTTTTCAAAAATCAATAGCACAGTAAGCAATAGTATGAAGGCCGAATCGGACTGCGCCACGTGGCTAGACTCGAAGCCACCTGGCTCAGTCCTATACGTCTCGTTTGGCAGCGTGGTTCAGACTAGCAAGCAGGTGATTGCAGAAGTGGCCCACGGCCTTCTCCTTAGTGGAGTCAATTTCATCTGGGTGGTTCGAGCCGGTGTCACTGCCGACTCAGTCGATTCTGATGTTTTGCCATTTGGGTTCGAGGATGAAGTTAAAGGTAGGGGGTTGGTGGTCCAGTGGTGCGATCAAATTGCGGTGCTGTCGAGTCGAGGGGTTGGAGGGTTCGTGACGCACTGTGGATGGAACTCGATTATGGAGAGCATGTGGTGCGGCGTTCCCATGATTTGTTATCCGATATCGTATGATCAGCCAACCAATAGGAAGTTAGTGGTGGATGATTGGAGGGTTGGGATTAATCTCTGCCATGGGACATCAATGGATAGAAATGAAGTTGCTGAAAAGATTAGGAGTTTTATGGGTGGGAATGCTGCTTCAAGGAGGATGAGGGAAGAGGCGGAGAATGTTAAGAAGACACTTCGGAGTGCATTAGAAAGTGATGGATCTTCCAACAGAAATTTTGACCGCTTTATGATGGATTTGGAGAAAAAGCTTTGTTTGTAGTTTTTTTTTTTTTTAAAGTTGGAAGTTGGAACTGTTGAAATTAGTTCGTGTTTATTTCCAGCTGTATAACATGGGGATATGTTTAAACCCTTCATTATAATATAACATTCTGCGTATTTGTTGGCACTATATGTGAATAATTTTTTTTTAAAAAAATTTATATGTTGAAGATAATTTTTTTAAATTTAGTGGCAAATAGATGGGGATGTAGCTTTAAAGACAAGAAAAAAGGCAATGATTATTCGCTTATGGAGCCTGAATGGTTTATTGAATTGAAAATTGAAAAAAATAAATTTTTGGTTCTAAAAAATGAGTCCATTTTAAAACAATCCTTTTTTTTTATATTTTTAGTCTCATAATTTTTTTGACATTTTTAATTCTAAGAGAATGTTGATGTAGTCCCAGCAAAAGGTGAAAAAAAATTAAAGTTTTAATCTCAGAAGAATGACTAATTTGCAATTTTGGTCCTGAAAAATAAGAAATAGCATCAAAACTTCACAAAAAAGGGTCTAATTTTGTACATGAATACCAAAAGTGTTTTCTATTCTTTTTTTTTTGGATCAAAATTGCAATTTTTCCATATGAGATTTGGTTCCATTCTAAGAAATTTCTTGAGAACCAAGTTGTTGCCTTTAAGATTTTTTTTTTTCTTGAGGATCAAGAAACTTTCTAGACACTTTTAACTTAGGGGCTAAGTTGTTGTCATATTAGCTTTATAATTCTTTTAGTAAAAATAATTCTCTAACTACTCTCTACATTTTGTATCTTAGAAATTTAACAGATCTCCTTATTTGGTAGTGCATTCAGACGTAGTCAATTCTTAACGATCTGAATTACCAAATATTTGTATCATTTTATTGTTTATGTTCCTACCATATCTTCTCGATAATTGTGAATTAATTTCTTATAATTGGTACCAGAGCTAGGTTCAAGAAAAAATGAGGTAGAAGAGTTCCCCAGGTGTCAAATAGAAAAAAGACTTTAAATAACATAAGAGCTTCGTGGACTTAACGGTGGGCCTAAATAAAATGGATCACTTGTAGTGAGCCTTGGTGAAACGATGAAAACCCTTTAGTCCAAGTGAATTTAAATAGAGTAGATTGTTTGAGGAAGGTGTGATAATCTTTGTTTGAAGGGGAAGATTGTTGTTGAGTTGTCAAACAAAAGAAAGACAGTGAATGGCAAGGGCTTTGTAGACTAGGTAGATGAATCTAGATAAAGCATGTCATTTGCAGTAAGCTTTGCAGAATATTGAAGTTTCTATGAACTAGGTGGGTTTACATCGAACTTATCGTTCGAGGGGAGCTATTATAGTCTTGTTTGAAGAAGAGAATTGTTGAGTGTCAAACAATATCTTACCTAGAAATTGAGATCTAGAGCACCATGTTTAGAAAATTCGGTGAGCAATTATATTGGCTGAAAAGATCTCATGGTTGAGAAGTTTGATGGAACATATTTCGATTTTTTTATCCAAATTGAAAATTAGCAGCAAGGTAAAGATCTGACTAGGCACATGATCCAAAGACGCGAAGATAGTAGATGGAAGCTTGCCCATGTGCAGCAAAATGAGTTATATTTTTGTTGACTATAGTGGTGACATTTGATAAGTTGAAGATTCAATTGGCTTTGAAAATTGAGATGAAGGGCGCTTGACATTACCCTGGAAAGTTACGATTAAGAAGACGAGTTACATTTGGAAGTTAAACTCTCCGAATAGGAGATTGTTGGATTATTGAGTCTATTTATTTCCAATGAGTTGGAGATTTAATTTTCTTTTAGAGATTACTTGAAGGCCAATTTGTTGTCTTTTAGAGATTTTTTTAATGACCAAGAAACTACTTTTTAGAAACTTATTACTTGGTGGTTAAGCTTTTTCTTCTTGATTTTGATAAAAAAATGCTTCAGATTTGGTAAAGAACGACTTGAATCTTTAAGTCTGAGTAAAAGATCTTTTTAGTGCAAGCTTCTTGCTGATGTTCGTTGCTCATTCATCTTCATTATTGTGTTGAATGTCATGACTAGACCGCTATTTATAAGATGGAAGGATGAAGACTTTCCTTCCTACACTGACACGTGGCACGATATGGGCTGTGGATGAGGTATTAATAAACAAGATTAATGAACAACCAAATTTTCGTCTTCATCTTTATTTATACAAAATATTTATGATCGCAAATAAATATGACAAATCAAGCTTTATTGCCGCATACGAGCACTGAACTC
Organism: Prunella vulgaris; assembly: GCA_026898435.1. Classification (NCBI taxonomy): domain Eukaryota; kingdom Viridiplantae; phylum Streptophyta; class Magnoliopsida; order Lamiales; family Lamiaceae; genus Prunella; species Prunella vulgaris. Next base: position 703,190 of record JAPKLY010000153.1, on the reverse strand, counting down.
TTACTTTTAATTATTTGTGCCGTATATAATAAATATTATTTTGATTATTTAATTTGAAAATTAATTTATTAAACTTTTTAAATTAAAATAATAATTTAATTTAATTTTCCCCCTGTCCCACATGAAATTGCACATTTTCCTTATTTGGACGTTCCATACAAATTTGTACACTTCCAAAAAAAGAAGCATTGATTTACGTGTACACTCACAAACATATATATACATTTACCCATATGCCACTACTTTATATATAAAATACATTTTTCTTAAAAAATGTGTCGTTCCGTAGGGTGCTAATTCCTACAAAATGAAGAGAGTATTTATTTAATTTATGCATGTGTTACTTGCATCAATTTTCATCAACTTGCACACGTCATTCCAATTCCTACCCTCCACATGTGTGGTCTCCTTCCGTCTTCTTTCTTTTGAATAATTAGTGCACAAACATTGACCGTATAAACCTGCCAGTAAACGTGTGACAAAAAATGTCCACACACCAGCTGCTACATCTATAAAACGCAGTCAAGATTAATATTCTTGCAAGCTATAATCCAATTAAACAGAAAAAATGGGTGAAAAGAAGGGGCATGCTATCATGATATCAGTTCCATATCAGGGCCACATCAACCCCTTTGTGAGCCTAGCTCTCAAGCTTGCCTCTAAAGGCATTACCATCACCTTTGCTCATCTTGAGTCTGTTCACCGCAAGTTATCCGAAGCTCACCACACCAAATTCGACATATTTTCCGAAGCTCGACAATCAGGCCTCGACATTCGTTACACTACGATTGGCGACGGCCTTCCTCTCGACTACGATCGAGATCTCAACGCTTTAGATCACTGGATCCACTTGTTCCATAATTTCCAAACTCTCGTTGATGAATTTGTTGGGAATTTGATGGCCCAATCATCGGATAGGGTCCCCAATATTTTGGTCACTGATACTATTTATGTGTGGTCAGCAACCATCGCCAAGAAATTCAACTTGATAAATGTTTCGCTTTGGACTGAGCCCGCATTGGTATTTTCTTTATACTATCATTGGGATCTACTCAAAGAAAATGGCCATCTCCAATGTAAAGGTACATATTAAATACTCATTTCGTGTTGTAATTTACTCTAGATTGAAAAAGAATATACTTACCATAGATGAATTTAGGATTTCGTTCTAAGTTAGAAGACAAATCTTATTATGATATCAAAACTTTTTCATTCTATAGATAAAAAATTTCATGGGTTTACCGTCCCTAAATCTGTGTCTGGTTCATACAGACTACAAATCAGATACTCAAAAACTGGAAATAGACTACATTCCTGGAGTTCAACCGATGAGTGCAAAGGACGTGATGCGGGAGCTCAAAGATCCCCATGACAAAACGGCCATTACTCTGTATTCGGCATTTGAGGAAGTAAAGAAGGCAGATTTCATCCTACACAACACACTTCAAGAGCTAGAATCCCACACCTTATCCGCTCTAAACAAATACCAGCCAACATATGCCATTGGTCCCATTAATTTTTCAAAAATCAATAGCACAGTAAGCAAAAGTATGAAGGCCGAATCGGACTGCGCCAAGTGGCTCGACTCAAAGCCACCTGGCTCAGTCCTGTACGTCTCATTTGGCAGCGTGGTTCAGACTAGCAAGGAGGTGATTGCAGAAGTGGCCCACGGCCTTCTCCTTAGTGGAGTCAATTTCATCTGGGTTGTTCGAGCCGGTGTCACTGCCGACTCAGTCGATTCTGATGTTTTACCATCTGGATTCGTTGATGAAGTTAAAGGTAGAGGGTTGGTGGTTCCGTGGTGCGATCAAATTGCGGTGCTGTCGAGCCGAGGGGTTGGAGGGTTCGTGACGCACTGTGGATGGAACTCGATTATGGAGAGCATGTGGTGCGGCGTTCCGATGATTTGTTATCCGATATCGTATGATCAGCCAACCAATAGGAAGTTAGTGGTGGATGATTGGAGGGTTGGGATTAATCTCTGCGATGGGGCATCAATGGATAGAAATGAAGTTGCTGATAAGATCAGGAGTTTTATGGGTGGGGATGCTGCTTCAGTAAGGATGAGGGAAGAGGCTGAAAATGTTAAGAAGACACTTCGGAGTGCATTAGAAAGTGATGGATCTTCCAACAGAAATTTTGACCGCTTTATGATGGATTTGGAGAAAAAGCTTTGTTTGTAGTAATTTTATTTTATTTTTAAGTTGAGATTTGTAACTGTTGAAATTAGTTCGTATTTGTTTCCAGCAGGTGTAATGTGTGGATATTTTTAACGCCTTCTTTATAATATAAAATTCTGCGTATCTGTTGGCACTATATTTGAATCAAAACAAAATTTTAAGTTTACATGTTGAATCAAAACAAAATTTTAAGTTAAAGACCAAGAAACTATTTTCTAGAGACTTATTAATTCCAGAGACTTATTAATGGGTGTTAAGTTGTTACTTTTATAAAGTATTATGCACCGTGGACATTAGTAATTATATAAGTGCATTGGGTCTTTGATCTAATGGGTTTTAAGGTTAAATAGGAGTGTGTTCTATATATATATGTGTGTATTCTTAATGTATTGTACACACAATTATCCGCAGTATTATCAATTATAATTTTCTGTCTTGGTCGCTTTCACACGTAGTTCTTGTGACGAATTGGGTTATTAAATCTCACGCTCATTCACTTTAATTATCGTTTTCATATTATAACAGTTACCTTACTAGTAGTACTATTTTTTAATATAAATAACTCCCTAATTACTCATTGTATATCGAATTATTGTCACAAAAGTATTAATAGATCTCATAGTTGGGTAAAACTCCCAAACATAATCATGTTTGACAAACCAGTTTAACAAATTTTCACATTTTTATCTTTTTGTCCCTTTTTTTTTTTTTTTTTGAAAATTGTTTATCTCCATAACTGCAGTGTTGCAGATTGATTCCCAACAATAATAATAGATGGCAATTTGTATTTATCCCAAAAGATTGACCAACTCATTTGTGCTTCAGTTGCTTCCAGCGAAAATTGGTACAAATCAGATAATTTTAAAATTACAGTTAAATGGATCCTTTGACTTTTGGTCGAAAAGAAATCATTTTTTCCAGAAGAAAAAAAAATGGAGCATCGTTCAATTGTGATAATTTGTGGTGATCAATTGGTAGTGAAGTGAATACGAAGGTGAACTTAATTTTTTTAATAAAAAGTTAACAAGACCGTAGCCCATTTCAAAAGTGCCAAGAAGGCCCATCTTAATATGTAACATTAACAAGATAATTGAAATAAATAAATTGTAAAAGACCACGGATATATGTACCCGTATTTAATTACTTCACCCCCTTATCTAATTTTTTTATTACAGAATATTTTTTAAAGACTAAAATACCCTTTTGATATATTTCCCTAATTTAAAAATTGATCAGTTCACCCCAATCTTGTACATATGAAAAATTGTTTCATTCACATCGAAACATGGTCATTCCGGTTTGAACGTCGAACATCTATTTGCACAAGATGGTATTGTCACAAGATGATGAGAGAGATGTCTATATTCATGTAAGTAAAATATGTATAACCTAGATTTTTTTTTTTTTTTTGAAACCTTATTCATGATTTTTGGGGGTTTTTTTGTTCGAACATGTATCAAAGCTTTGGGTTTATGATTTTGTATGTATATTGCAATATTTTGAGTATTATACATGTAGGAATGAATATGTGTTGTGAAAATTGATTTGATTTGGCGCCTTTTATTTTCGCAAAATCGAAGGTGTTTGTTCGAAATTGGTCTGTGGAACGTATGGGGAATGTTCGAATTTCTTTTTCGAACAATTGTGAATTTTTCAGTCATATATTTCGAACAATGGTGAATTGTTCATAAATAATTGATTTCGCGTCTTTTATTTTCGTGGTTTCTCGTATAAATATGTTCAGTTCTGGTTGGTGGAACATTTGAATGTTTGGAAAAAAAATTCGAACATTTATTAAATGTTCGGAAAAAAGTTTTGAATATTTGTCAAATGTTCGGAATTTTTTTTTGAATAATTTCATTAAAGGGGATGAAGTTACAAAAATAAATTTCACTTGAAAAGAGCATGTGTATTATTAAAAAAATATTGGTGGTGAACTGAACATTTATGGTGGTCAAGTGAAGAGGGTGGTGAAGTACTAAAAGAGAGGAGGGGGGGGGGGGGTTTAAATATCCGCGCCAATTGTAAAATTATTTAAACCTAATACTGTCGTTGATTCTGTGTATGTAAAAACTCCAAATTGAGAATAAATTTCTTACTTCATCACATGATTTTGTATGTATGTAAAGACGAAGTTATATAATCTCGATTTTATATTTTAAATATTTTAATTTTAATCCTATATTTTTAAATGTTATAAATATATACATATTTTATATAATTTTATAAATATATTCATAATATCAATTTTTATTTCATACCATGAAATTCACGAGTATACATACTAATATATATATACTAGTATAAAAATTAAAATAAACGGTAGAGATTACAAAATTTAATATTATGAATATATATATTTATAAGATTTGTAATAGATGTATATATTTATAAAATTTAAAAATATAGTGTCAAGATTTAAAACACTTAAAATATAAGGTCGAGATTAATGTTTTTTGCCAAAATTAATGAGAATAAAGTAATTTTAAAATATAAAATCTTGATTGATTTCAACATACCTAAATTTTGTGTCTCTCTATATATTATTTAAAAGCATGGATGTAAATGCGCGGTCGCTGAGACCGCCTAGGCGCTTGAAGACCCTTGGCAGCCGACACCAATGTCAAATCGCTGAGAAAAATCCGCCAACATATTTGGCACTGCTGACGCCGCCTAGACGGCCGCCGAGACCGTCTCGGCACCGTCTAAATGATCATTACTCTTCTTTTTTAATTTTTATTTCAACTTAAAAGTTAGAACTAAGATTAAAAAATAAAAAACTAATTTAATAAATTACTAAAAAATGAAAGTTTTATTGAACTATTTCATAATTTATTCGTTCAATATATTTTAATCTTTTTTTGTTTCATTTACAAGTTGGACAATGTCGTATTATGATAGTTTTTAATATTTTGTTGACTTTTTATATTTTGTGATAGTTATTAATTATGTTTTAAATTTATAATTTATCTATAATGTATATTTTTATTAATATATATTTAGAGGAAAATTAATATTAATAAAAATAAAATAAAAAATAGAAAAACATTGGCACCGCCAAGACGGCGCCTAGGCACTGCCTAGGCGGTCTTGGCGCTTGGCGGCACTCGACCGCTCGACCACCGCCAAGCGCCATTTACACCCTCGCTTAAAAGTTGGTATTGTAAGAATTATAAAGTGGATATCCAAGAATTATATCATACTTTTAGCCCACCATATCAATTGGGAATGGGATTCTACTATCATAATACAATGGAATAAGTCTTTTGCGAGACCATCTTATGTCATGAGATTCATATGTGAAGTTTCACGCATATTAAGAAAAAGTAAAGTATGTGAGTGTGAAGTTAAATAATAAAATATAAAAAGTGTATTTTATTGACTTTTGTGAGTGTGAATTGTTTTCTTTTTTTGGGTGTGAAGAAAAAGTTGAGACATCCATATGAGGAAAGTTTAAAATTTATCTTGGGACAGAGGGAGTAATAAAAAATATCACTTTAAAAAAATATGATGTTTTTTAAGAGTGAATATCACTTTTTATTAAAATTTTATCTTTTTTAAAAACGATAAGTTTATACTCCCTTCGTCCCATAACTAATTTCATAGTGGTCCCGGGCACGCGAACCAAGAAAAAATAAGTATGTGAGTGTAAAGTTAAATAATAAAATAAGAAAAATGTATTTTATTGACTTTTATGAGTGAATTTTTTTTTTTTTAGATGTGTGAAAGAAGAGTTGAGACTTTCAAATAAAAAAAATGTGAAAGTAATTTTGGAACTGAGGAGGGAGTATTAATTTGTGGGCCATGTTAATTAATTTGAAAGGCCCCGTGACTGTTATTTCAAATTGTTGGCAGCTGTAATGTTAGACCAATAATTGAGGAAAGAAACGTGGCCTTCTCTCTCCCTCACGATTTCTTCTAATCTGAAACCAGCCATTGAAGCTCTGCTGTCCACTGGAATTCGCCACAGCCTGTCGCCTGTCTGTGTTCAGTCTCTTCGACTTCGACGCGTTGCTGCTATATTGTAATTTTATTTTACTTTTTGTGTATTTATTTTTACAGTTTTATTATCATCTTTTCGGGTAAATTTATATATATAACGAGATTTTGAAAATGAATTATCAAACTAGGGTGAAAATTGCAGGAATTATGAAAATAAAGTCAGTTGGTATCGACTGGTGACATGTCAATTGAAAATAGTATAATTCTGAATTTGATTCTTGTGTCTCGGACCGCACAATCTAGTCGGTATTAGAAAATCCTACTGCAGGAAACAATGCAATGATATCATTTATAAAACCACATCATTTCGCTCCATTTCACTCATAATTCTGGTTATAGGCAGGTAACATATGGCAATGATCATCAACCAAATCAGCATTGTTTGATTTCAATCATATGTAAATCTACAACAAAAAAATACATATAAATGAAGGAATTCAGAAAATCAACTCCTATCTTTTACAGTAAAATTCATCTAATTACCTTTAATGTGGAACTCGGATGAAACAATGAAGGCTTCTTTAAATATGAGAAAACTTATAATTGAAATGAGTATTTATTAAATTTAAGAAAATTAGAAAATTAATAAATTAAATATGAGATTTGTTAAATTAGAGTAGATTTAGGAGAAATTATGGATATAGACGATTTCTTTCTTTTCTTTTTTTTTTTTAATAAAAACTCAAATAATAAAATAATTTGTTTAAGAAAATTAAATTGATATGCTATTCATTTTAAATATAATATAAATATCAATATTTTGCAAATATTAAATGGAGGTAACTATAATTTAAAAAATGTTTTATTTTCTCTTTTAAATTTTAGTCATATAAAATGAAAAAATAATCTATTATTATAATTTAAAGATAATATAAATATATAAATATTCACAAATATATCTTTAATTATTTTTCTAATTATAATTTTTTTAATTTTTTCTTAATTTCTGCATATGTGTTTCTATTTTATCCCTTTTGGGTGTGTTTGGTTCTTGGGACTAGGGTGGATTAAGCCCGTAGTCCCGAGTAGTATTCAGTTCAGATTTTTGGACCCGAGCTCAAGATTAATGGTGGGCCCATGACCCAAAAGCAACATAGTCCCTTCAGAAGCTGATTATGTGATCCTGACATTTGTGGTGAGATTACATAATCCCATGAGCAAATTTACCAATTTGCCTTCATTTTGCAATTTATAAATAGGTAAGAATCAGGGATATGGATAAATAATTTGTAGCAAAAATTAAATACATCGCAATGTATGAAATAGAGGCCCCATATTATCATTTAAAATATATGAAACAAATTTTAAAAAATCAAATCAATAATGCTTGCCGTCAAACAATGATGAAAGATTTAAAATATAAAAATTATAAAAAAACTTAACACTTGTTCAATCTAAATTAATGAAATTAGATGTTTTGATATATTTATATTAATTTTTTTTGTAAGAAGGGAAGGATTTGTGGGTACTATTTATTGAAAGAGGAGATAATTCCGCATTTTATAATCCTCAATTTATATTTGTTGTTTGATTTTTGTTTAACATTATGAAGATATATATTTGTAATTTGTAAGAAATATAAGGGCAAAAATGACATTTTATATATTTATCCCTCCTAATCCTTCAAACCAAACATAAAAATAATTTTACTTAATCCTACACAAATCTTAAAATCAAATATAATAATCCTATCTAATCCAAACCAAACTAATCCAGTCCTTTGTAATCCAATCCCAATTAATCTATTACGTCCCATTTACCACACGAGCCCTTTCTGTATATATGCTTTCAAGTTACAACAATGTATATTGTTGAAAATGACTTTGCTATTATTTTGAAATAAAAACTTATATTTTATTAGAAATATGAGGAAATATACTCTTTGAATTTTTCAAAAACAAACTTCCAAATTTTCAGGCCTCAACCTGTAAAGAAAGAAATAATCCACGAATAAATCAACATTTCAAATTAACTACTATTCAAAAATTTCATTATATATATATATATATATATAATATCTAGAGAAAACTATAAATTTTAACCTTTTTTTATGGTGCAATCTCTTTTTTGTCCACAAATTTATAAAAACTCTTTTTTGGTCTTTTTTTAAAATAAGTGACCAATATACCCTTAATTCTCATTTCCTTTTTTAATATATTTTTTTTCACCCCTAATCTTTTTCCTATTTCATTTCTTACACTAAATTAAAATAATATACTTTTAATTATAGTATTTTTTTACGGAGTTGGGTCGGATTGATTTTTTACGTTCCTTTAACCTAGAAAATTTTAAAAATAACATGATTACGAATAATATTATCTTTATTAATTATTAAGAATTAAATAAGTATTCTTGAAAGGTCGGAAACTGGTCGGAGTCCGGTCAATTATTTTAGAAATAACATATTTAGTAAATTTTTTTGTGACGGAGTTAAGGTCGAAACTAATTTTTAGATTATTTTTACATAAAAAACACTATGCATATGTAGAATTTTAATTGACATTATTTTTTTAATTTTTACTAGTAAAATAACTAATATTTTTAAAAGTCGGATATTTCTACAAATTCATTAAAAATATCATTTGCACTAGTATTTTTTTTTACGGAGTTGGGTCAGAATGATTTATTACGTTCCTTTAGTGTAGAAAAAATTGAAAAGATACATGATTACGACTAAAAATATCTTTTTTAATTTTTAAGGATTAAATAAGTAATCTTGAAAGGTCGGAAACTGGTACGAGTTCGTTCAATTTTTTTAGAAATAGTATATATAGTAATTTTTTTGTGACGGAGTTTGATCGGAACTACTTCTTAGATTATTTTTACCTAAAAACTATTATGCATATGTAAAAAATTTGATTGACGTTATCTTTTTAATTTTTACTAGTAAAATAACTAGTATTCTGAAAAATCGAATATTTATCTAAATTTATTAAAAATAGCACTTGCAATAGTATTTTTTTGACGGAGTTGGGTCGGAATGATTTTTTACGTTCCTTTAATCTAGAAAAAAATTTAAAAGATACATGATTACGACTAACATTATCTTTAATAATTTTTAAGGATTAAATAAGTAATCTTGAAAGGTCGAAAACTGATCGGAATCCGGATAATTTTTTTTAAAATAGCATATTTAGTATTTTTTTTGTGACAGAGTTTGATCGGAACTACTTCTTATATTATTTTTACCTAAAAAATACTATACATATGTAAATATTTTGATTGACGTTATCTTTTTAACTTTTACTAGTAAAATAACTATTATTTTGAAAAGTCGGATATTTATCTAAATTTATTAAAAATAGCACTTGCAATAGTATTTTTTGACGGAGTTGGGTCGGATTGATTTTTTTACGTTCCTTTAATCTAGAAAAAATTTAAAAGATACATGTTTACGACTAATGTTATCTTTATTAATTTTTAAGGATTAAATAAGTAATCTTGAAAGGTCGGAAACTAGTAGGAGTCCGGCAATTTTTTAGAAATAGCATATTTAGTAATTTTTATTGTGACGGAGTTTGATCGGAACTACTTCTTATATTATTTTTACCTAAAAAATACTATGCATATGTTAAAATTTTGATTGATATTATCTTTTTAATTTTTACTAGTAAAATAACTAGTTTTTTAAAAAGTCGGATATTTATCTAAATTTATTAAAAATAGCACTTGCAATAATATTTTTTTGACGGAGTTGGGTCGGAATAATTTTTTACGTTCCTTTAATCTAGAAAAAATTTAAAAGATACAAGATTACGACTAACGTTATCTTTATTAATTTTTAAGGATTAAATATGTAATCTTGAAAGGTCGGAAACTGGTCAGAGTCCGGTCAATTTTTTTAGAAAAAGCATATTTAGTAATTTTTTTTGTGAAAGAGTTAGGCCAAAACTACTTTTTAGATTATTTTTACCTAAAAAATACTATGCATATGTAGAATTTTAATTGACATTATCTTTTTAATTTTTACTAGTAAAATAAATAATATTTTGAAAAGTCGGATATTTCTCCAAATTCATTAAAAATATCATTTGCACTAGTATTTTTTTGACGAAGTTGGGTCAGAATGATTTTTTACGTTCCTTTAGTGTAGAAAAAAATTAAAAGATACATGATTACGACTAACATTATCTTTTTTAATTTTTAAGGGTTAAATAAGTAATCTTGAAAGGTCTGAAACTGGTCGGAGTCAGGTCAATTTTTTTTAAAATAGCATATTTAGTTTTATTTTTTGTGACGGAGTTTGATCGGAACTATTTCTTAGATTATTTTTACCTAAAAAATACTATGTATATGTAAAAATTTTGATTGACGTTATCTTTTTTAGTTTTTACTAGTAAAATAACTAATATTTTGAGAAGTCGAATATTTATCTAAATTTATTAAAAATAGCACTTGCAATAGCATTTTTTAACGGAGTTGGGTCGGAATATTTTTTTACGTTCCTTTAATCTAGAAAAATATTTAAAAGATACATGTTTACGACTAACGTTATCTTTATTATTTTTAAGGATTAAATAAGTAATTTTGAAAGGTCGGAAACTGGTCGGAGTCCAGTCAATTTTTTAAAAAATAACATATTTAGTAAAAAAAAATTTGACGGAGTTTGATCGGAACTACTTCTTATATTATTTTTACGTCAAAAACACTATGTATTTATAAAGTTTTGATTGACTGTTATCTTTTTAATGGTGGAGAAATATATTTACATTTCTATATTCTAGGAAATTTACAACCCCAATTTACTCATTAAAATAATTTTTAATGTTATAATTAAGATCGTGTAACTTTGTAATAGAATTAGTAGAACATTCAAAAATTCATTAGGTATGTATATTATTTTTATAGTTAAGATCATGATTACGATTATGGAATTTTACTCAAAAATAAATTTATTATGTATAATATTATTTACTTGTTATTGATCTTTGTAACATAATTTGTAGATCATGGAAACATGATTAACTTTTAATCGTAATGAAGGAAAATTAATTTGGAATAAAAAGTATTTATTGATTTTAATATATTATTAATTAGGCAATACCATATTTTCAATAGATTGCTTTCCTTGCATACCGGGTTTTTAATCAATTTGTGGAGTGCAGAATCTTGTCAAGATTACGATTTGTAATCAAATTTGTTTTTATTAATTTTAGAAATTTACAAATTTACGGATTTATTTTACAAAATATAAAATTGTGTGAAAATTAGATTCATAAGTAGAGATATTGTATTAATCCTTGTCATAAATTTTGATATATTTCGCAACTCTTTCCAATTTATCTCCTCCACGGAAGTCTCATCAATTTTTTTATAAATAAAATTTTTAATATTATAGAAGACTGAGTCAATCGGGTTTTATATGGATATAAATATATCTTTTTTATTATTATATTTTTCCAATAATAATAATTATTATTTTAAATATATTAATCTTTAATTAAAAATACATAAATATTGAGATGATAGCATTCCATTTTAAAATTATTTATAAATTTTTAAAAACCTATATATAACGATATAAATATTATGATAGTGAAAAAATATATTTAATTTCCTATATTTTAGGAAATTTACACCCCTAATTTTCTAAAATTTATTTTTCTCATTTTTTAGAAACTAATGAATTGAATATATTGTCACCAAATATTCTCTCTCATTTGGCAATCTCCTTTATTTTTATTTTTGAATTTTTAAGTATAAAAAAGAATGGGTCAATCGTGTTTTCTGTTGACAAAAATATATTATTTATTTACTTATTTATTATTTTTATAAAGATACATATGAATTAATATTATTTTTTAATATTTAAAAATATATTTATATTACCATGGTGGAAAAATATATTTATTCCCTATTTACTTGAAAATTTACACCTCAATCTTCTCAAATTTATCTCTCTTATTTTTACGACATGATTGAATTGACAAAAAACATATATAATTTAGTCGTAATCATGTATTTTTTAAATTTTTTCTAGGTTAAAGGAAAGTAAAAAATCATTCAGACCCAACTCCGTCATAAAAATACAATTGCAAGTGCTATTTTTAATAAATTTAGATAAATATCCGACTTTTCAAAATACTAGTTATTTTACTAGTAAAAATTAAAAAGATAACGTCAATAAATTTTTTTACATATGCATAGTATTTTTTAAGTAAAAATAATCTAAGAAGTAGTTCCGATCAAATTCAGTCACAAATAAATTTACTAAATATGCTATTTTTTAAAAAATTGACCGGACTTCGACCAGTTTCCGACCTTTCATGATTACTTATTTAATCCATAAAAATTAAAAAAGATAACGTTAGTCGTAATCATGTATTTTTTAAATTTTTTCTACACTAAAGGAACGTAAAAAAATCATTCCGACCCAACTCCGTCAAAAAAATACGGGTGCAAATGATATTTTTAATGAATTTGGAGAAATATCCGACTTTTCAAAATATTAGTTATTTTACTAGTAAAAATTAAAAAGATAATGTCAATTAAAATTCTACATATGCATAGTGTTTTTTAGGCGACCTCCTAAATGATATCTTGATTCTCTAATCTGCCTCGAGTAGCTTGCCCATCAACAATGCTATTTTTTAAAAAATTGACCGGACTCCGACCAGTTTTCGACCTTTCAAGATTACTTATTTAATCCTTAAAAATTAAAAAAGATAACGTTAGTCGTAATCATGTATCTTTTAAATTTTTTCTACACTAAAGGAACGTTAAAAATCATTCCGACCCAACTCCGTCAAAAAAATACTATTGCAAGTGCTATTTTTAATAAATTTAGATAAATATCCGACTTTTCAAAATACTAGTTATTTTACTAGTAAAAATTAAAAAGATAACGTCAATCAAATTTTTTACATATGCATGGTATTTTTTAGGTAAAAATAATCTAAGAAATAGTTTCGATTAAACTCCGTCACAAAAAAAAAAACTAAATATGTCATTTTTAAAAAATTGACCGGACTCCGACCAGTGTCCGACCATTCAAAATTACTTATTTAATCCTTAAAAATTAAAAAGATAACGTTAGTTGTAATCATGTATCTTTTAAATTTTTTCTACACTAAAGGAACGTAAAAAATCATTCGGACCCAACTCCGTCAAAAAAATACTAGTGCAAATGATATTTTTAATGAATTTGGAGAAATATCCGACTTTTCAAAATACTAATTATTTTACTAGTAAAAATTAAAAAGATAATGTCAATTAAAATTCTACATATGCATAGTATTTTTTAGGTTAAATTAATCTAAAAAGTAGTTCCGATAAAACTCCGTCACAAAAAAATTACTAAATATGCTATTTTTAAAAAAATTGACCGGACTCCGACCAATTTTCGACCTTTCAAAATTACTTATTTAACCCTTAAAAATTAAAAAAGATAACGTTAGTCGTAATCATGTATCTTTTAAATTTTTTTTACACTAAAGGAACGTAAAAAATCATTCCGACCCAACTCCGTCAAAAAAATACTAGTGCAAATGATATTTTTAATGAATTTGGAGAAATATCCGACTTTTCAAAATATTAGTTATTTTACTATTAAAAATTAAAAAGATAATGTCAATTAAAATTCTACATATGCATAGTATTTTTTAGGTAAAAATAATCTAAAAAGTAGTTCCGACCTAACTCCGTCACGAAAAAAAAAACTAAATATGCTATTTCTAAAAAAATTGATCGGACTCCGACCAGTTTCCGACCTTTCAAGATTACTTATTTAATCCTTAAAAATCAATAAAGATAACGTTAGTCGTAATCATGTTTCTATTAAATCTTTTCTAGATTAAAGGAACGTAAAAAATCATTCCGACCCAACTCCGTCAAAAAAATACTATTGCAAGTGATATTTTTAATAAATTTAGATAAATATCCGACTTTTCAAAATACTAGTTATTTTACTAGTAACAATTAAAAAGATAACGTCAATCAATTTTTTTACATATGCATAGTATTTTTTTGGTAAAAATAATCTAAGAAGTAGGTCCAATCAAACTCCGTCACAATTTTTTTTACTAAATATGCTATTTTTAAAAAAAATTGACCGGACTCCGACCAGTTTTACGACCTTTCAAGATTACTTATTTAATCCTTAAAAATTAAAAAAGATAATGTTAGTCGTAATCATGTATCTTTTAAATATTTTCTACACTAAAGGAACGTAAAAAATTATTTCGACCCAACTCCGTCAAAAAAATACTGGTGCAAATGATATTTTTAATGAACTTGGAGAAATATCCGACTTTTCAAAATATTAGTTATTTTACTAGTAAAAATTAAAAAGATAATGTCAATTAAAATTCGACATATGCATAGTGTTTTTTAGGTAAAAATAATCTAAACAGTAGTTCCAATCAAACTCCGTCACAATTTTTTTTTTACTAAATATGCTATTTTAAAAAAATTGACCGAACTCCGACTAATTTCCGACCTTTCAAGATCACTTATTTAATTCTTAAAAATTAATAAAGATAATATTAGTCGTAAACATGTATCTTTTAAATTTTTTCTACACTAAAGGAACGTAAAAAATCAATCCGACCAAACTCCGTCAAAAAAATACTAGTGCAAATGATATTTTTAATGAATTTGGAGAAATATCCGACTTTTCAAAATACTAGTTGTTTTACTATTAAAAATTAAAAAGATAATGTCAATTAAAATTCTACTTATGCATAGTATTTTTTAGGTAAAAATAATCTAAAAAGTATTTACGACCTAACTCCGTCATGAAAAAAAAACTAAATATGCTATTTCTAAAAAAATTGACCGGACTCCGACCAGTTTCCGTCCTTTCAAGATTACTTATTTAATCCTTAAAAATTAATAAAGATAACATTAGTCGTAATCATGCTTCTTTTAAATTTTTTGTAGATTAAAGGAACGTAAAAAATCATTCCGACCCAACTCCGTCAAAAAAATACTATTGCAAGTGATATTTTTAATAAATTTAGATAAATATCCGACTTTTCAAAATACTAGTTATTTTACTAGTAAAAATAAAAAAGATAACGTTAATCAAAATTTTTACATATGCATAGTATTTTTTAGGTAAAAATAATCTAAAAAGTAGTTCCAATCAAACTCCGTCACAATTTTTTTTACTAAATATGCTATTTAAAAAAAAAAAATTGACCGGACTCCGACCAGTTTCCGACCTTTCAAGATTACTTATTTAATCCTTAAAAATTTAAAAAGATAACGTTAGTCGTAATCATGTATCTTTTAAATTTTTTCTACACTAAAGGAACGTAAAAAATCATTCCGACTCAACTCCATCAAAAACATACTATAATTAAAGATATATTAGTCACTTATTTTACTTTGGTGTAAGAAACGAAATAGGAAAAGAATTAGGGGTGACAAGAGAAATTTAAAAAAAAAAAGAATTAAGGGTATATTTGTCACTTATTTTTTAAAAAGACCAAAAAAGAATTTTTATAAATTTGTGGAAAAAAAAAAGTTTGTACCTTAAAAATAGGCTAAAAAAGAGTTTGTCCCATATATCTATATACACACAATTTTGGTTAAAAAAAATTAAAGAAAATACAGAGTCTCTCTAACTACAGTTGTTATACGTGTGGGGGAGGGAGTTGAGTCTTTCTACGATGTTATATATATATATATTATATATATAAATAAATAAAGACACGAGGGAGGAGTTGAGACTTATGTAAAAGAGAGTATTCCATAGATTGGTGGAATCATCATCCTGTGGGTGGTATGTGTGTTAGGTGCCATACCTGTTTTTCCAGTCGGCTTTACTACTACCGACTGGATTTCACGGCCCGAGAAAGAGTAATTAAATTCAATTTTGTACTATTTTCAATTGATATGTCATCAGTCGGTACTATAAGTACAGACGGGCTTTATTTTCATGAACCCTTCAATTTTTACTCTAGTTTGACAATTCATTTTCAAAATCTCATTATATAAATAAATTTGCCCATATTTTCGTTCTATTTTTTCCAATAATATAATTGTTTAATAGAAGATCTTTTCTCTTTACTTTTTTTCTTGATTGATTTATATGTACATGAAATGCCAAATTCAATTATGATACTTTGCTCTACCCACGTATACATGTTACGGTGCTGCAATTTCAGAACACAAGCTTGATCCATATGTATATGCATGCATCATGCATGTGACTTACTTTGTCATAAAAAAAAAAAAAAAAAAAAAAAAAAAAAAAAACTTTGAACCCATGCTAAGCTCCACACTTAAAGTGATCACCATTTATGCCAGTCAATATATATCTATCTTAATTCATTCCATACTTCAACACGAAGTCCTAAAGGAACCTCGATCATTTGACACACTATCAGATTTGAACTCATACACAACATCAAATAACACAGAAATCAATTTTAAGAAAGACAGCACAAAAATATGGACATTCTCGTAACTAACAAAGTAAAGGAGAGGAAAAAGTAAAATCTGAAAAAGGAGAAGAAACTACTGTAGAAAAAAAAAAGATCTAACGTGTCATTCTACCAATCAAACACTGTAACCACGGTACCGTTGGAGAGAATGAACCCGTTAATCTACAGAAACAACAAGTGGTGGCAAAAGATAGGGGTGAGGGAAGTGAAATTGTTATGAGCTGAGAAGAATAAAGTCGGACCCCTTTCACTCATGTGTGGTAGATAGCTATCGGAGGGTGTTGCTGGTGGTGGTGGAGGGTGGACTGTGGGCATTTCAAGTAATATAAATAAATTATTAGGTTGAAGAAATTTCTAATAACTAGGTTGTGTTTAGATAAAGAGATTTGAATGATGATATTAATTTCGAACTTTTTCGGTTTATTTGTCATTAATTTTTATTTTTAACTTTCTTAATTTGTCTCCTAATCAAATTATAAACAAGTTTTGATTCAACTCATAATAACATCAATGTATTTTCAATAAATTATATTTCAATATTTTGACTGATTTCAAAAATAAAATTTCATACTCTAAATTATTTTTTTCATATTCAATTTACACATATATATACTAGCTATATTCCGCATCATACTATAAAGGTGTACTTATGCAATATAGTACATATAAGGTGTAAACTATTTTTCAATTTTAATCGGTGCATCTCTTCTATTATTCAAATTAATTATCTTTTTTAAAAAATTTAATTCACATTCATATTCTATATAAAATAAAATTCAAATCTAAATTATTAATCTATTATCTTAATATTTTTTATTTATTGATTTTGATATATAGGTGACTACTTAACTTTAAGAAAAATTTATTAGTGTTTTCAATATTAAATATTATATTTAAAATTTTACTATTTTGTTAGTTTAAAATATAATATAAATATATATAATTAATTAATTAAATAATTATGAGATACTTATACATATATTACCTCACATAAATAATTTATTATCAAAAAAGTTGAAAAATTAATAAATAACAATTAGTTGGAGAACAGAATACACTTGGTTTAGATTTGTAATATATTTTATCTCATATTAAAATATTATGAATGTTAAATCATGCACATCACGAGATGGGAATAATATTTTTTCCAAAATCGTAAGTTAAAGGGGTAGCAAAATGAGGATCATAACTTTACAGACTGAAAAAAAAAGGAAAATAACAAATTGAGCTGGCAAAATAAAGACCACAACTTTTTCAAACTGTCAATTGAAGGATAATAACTTTTAAAAGTTTGCAAATTGATAAAAAAAATCAACCTGAATTCAGGTCTATTTTACCGTATTTTGACCCGAAATCTAGCCCAAATCCAACACAAATCAAATTTTGTGAATAATGAATTGTGCAATATTTTTTGAAACATAGAGAGTAACATATAGGAGAATTAATACTCGACATTGTAATTTTAAATTCATTCATATTATAAGATAAATAATGATATTAATAGAATTTTAATTTTATTAAATAAATATTATTGATCGTGCATCGTACGGGTGAAAATACTAGTATTATTTAATAGAAAAAAAATCTCCTTGTTTTTGCTTGACGAGGGGTGTGCAAATTCAAATTTGTCCGTCTCTTATATTCGTTTGTTAGTTCACATAATTTGACTCTTGTACATGTGACGCCTTCCTAATCCAATCCATCGCTCATGGAAACAACTAAACGTCAACGTTGTATATATATATATTTGCTCAGTAAACAAATTCAGACGCTTTTTTTTTCTACAACACTTATTTATATATAAAGTAACTTTTTTAAATCTATATGTAAGTCACCCTTTAATTTTTGTGTCGATGAAAATAAATATTCTAAAATATTCTAAAATATTCTCAAATATAATATATTAAATCACGTGCAAAGAACATATATATAATTGGTGGATAGAGGGAATAGTATTTGAAAAAAAGGTTTAGAACACAATTGTTTATTTCCCAATATTATAGAAAGGCAAAATAACATCAAATTAGTGAGTGAGAAGATGGGAGAAAAACAGAGAAGAGAGCATGCTATGATCTCTTCCCCATGCCAAGGTCAGATTAACCCATTCGTGAGGCTTGCTCTGAAGCTGGCTTCCAAGGGCATATCAGTCACTTTCGTACATCTTGAACACGTTCGTCACAAGCTAATAATTGTTGGAATTTGTGCTCCTCGAAAAGAGCTTCGATTCAATATATTACTCGCCCAATTCCGATATTGGGTGAATGAGAAATTAAAC
>JAPKLY010000153.1:570235-649342 GCA_026898435.1 Prunella vulgaris | reverse complement strand
TTTTCAGTAATAGTATGTAACTTTTCAGTATTATTTTTTGTACCTTTATAAAAATACAATTAAATTGCACGATCCGTGCATACAAGACTAAGACATATTTGAGTAGCACAATATATATGCATTTTTTAAGGTAATCAATTACAATAATTTTTTAATTTAATCAATTATAATAATTTCTTTTAATACTTGGTATATGACACATCGTTTCATCTCGCCATAAATCAAAAATACAATCACCAAAAGAGTGAGACCGCTTAAAACTGCGATCTGGAACCGCATTACAGTTAAAACCACAATTTTTGCAAGAGAAGAATAACCTTCCCAATACAAAAGAGAATAATATTTTTACTCTCGAATACAAAATCTCAAAATTTAGATAGTAGAACTCTAACAACTTTGAACTATATAATTAAAAGAAGTACTATGCACGTATTTCTCCCATAATTTTTAAGGGGTCGCTTGGTATAAATTTAAGATGAAAATGGTAATGAGTATCATTAAGGGGGTAATCACTATAAAGTTAGTGATTACCCTTTTTTAACTTATTTTTATGATCTCATTCATGTACAATAAATAGAGTAGGTCTCTTGTGAACTCGAGCTCACATGAACTCGTATTACTGTTTTGTGTAATCACTATTACTGTTATACATATATACTATTACTATTTTAAATATATACTTAATTTTTAAATATGGATAACAATGATAATAAATATACATAACAATGATAGTGTATAAATATAACAGTGATAATTGAGAACTCATGAACTCGAGTTCATACAAATTTTTGTCCAATAAATAATATCAAATACTACTAATGAGAATGAATCCTCGTTAATTTATATTTATTCCCACTCCTCACCCCATTACCCCTAAATTAAACGTAATTCTTTATTTGAATATATAATTGTTGAAGTGCAATCCAACTAATCATAATTTTTAAAACTAAATGGTCCGATGAAAAAACCATAGGTCTGATTTCAGAAATACTGGAGTCGGTTTCAAATTTCAATTCAACCCAGGACAATAAAAAGCAGCGAGTAGAATGCGTTTCATTTGGGAGAATCTTACAAAACAAATGGTGATTCTCGTTATTTGGCTACCAACTTTAGCAGTGACTGATCAAAGTCTGTGGTGCTCTGATTTCGTCGTGTCAAAATGATGCCACAGAAACTTGGTTCATTTCTGCTCTGCTGCTCCAAAACAAAGGAATTCAGACGTGGGCTTCCATTCCACGCTGCAGTAATTAAATCAGGAGAACACGCAGACGTTATTATAGGTAATCATATTCTCAACTTTTATGCGAAATGTGGACGCATTAACTCTGCTCACCAGGTGTTTGATGAAATGACACAGAGAAATTTGGTTACATGGTCCGCATTGATATCGGGTTATGACCAAACGAATGAACCCCAGTTAGCACTTCGAGCATTCAGTCAGATGCACGAGCATTTTAAGCCCAATGAATTCGTTTTCGCCAGTGCTCTTAGTTCCTGCGCGTGCATGAAGGACTTAAATCTTGGGGAGCAAATTCATGCGCAGGCATTAAAGCTGAGCGGCTGCCACTCTGTTTTTGTCCTTAATTCGCTAGCTTTGATGTATATGAAATGTGGTGTGTGTGCTGATGCCTTATCGGTTTTTGATGATAGTAAGCATGATTCATCATCTTTGGTTTCTTACAATGTTGCTATTACTGGGCTTGTGGAAAATAAGCAGCTGAAAATGGGGATTGAAATGTTTAATGATATTTGTCGGCAGGGCCTGGTTCCGGATCACTTCACTTTTGCCGGATTATTAGGGCCTAGTGAACCTATTCATGATTTATCAGTACTAATGCAATTCCACTGTCAAATGGCGAAGCGTGGGCTTGACTGCACTGCATTTTCTGGGAATGTATTGATAACTTTGTACTCAAAATTTAATTTGATAGAAGAAGCAGAGAAGGCGTTTAGGACAATCATGAAACGTGACGTTGTTTCATGGACAACAGCTATTGCTGCTCTTATTCGTTGTGAAAATAATTCGAAGGCTTTGGATATTTTCAGGGAGATGATGGAGGACCCTAATGTGTGTCCCGATTATTACACGTATGCTAGTGTTCTTTCCTCGGCTGCTGGCCTGGCTTCCTTACGAATTGGCAAGGAAATTCATGCTCATGTAATTAGGACAAAATCAGATTGGGATATTGGTGTTGGAAATGCACTCATTAACATGTATGCTAAAAGTGGGGCCATTAGTTCAAGCTACATTATCTTCGAGCAAATGGAGATTCGCAATCTTGTCTCGTGGAACAGCATGATTTCGGGGTTTGCAAATCACGGGCTTGCTGAGAAAGCTATTGTGCTATTCAAAGAGATGATGGAAACAGGGCTTAAACCAGATTGTGTTACTTTTCTTGAACTTTTAACAGCTTGCAACCACTGTGGACTTGCAAAGGAGGGCCAAGTGCTTTTCAGCTCGATGAGCGAGGTTTACAGAATTACCCCTAGCATCAAGCATCTCTGTTGCCTCGTTGATTTACTCGGGCGAGCTGGGAGAGTTAGAGAGGCTGAAGAATGCGCGTATAAATATTATGCAGGCAATGATGCGGTTGTTTTAGGCTCATTACTTTCTGCGTCTCGATTGCATGAAGGCGTGAGTGCAGGAGAACGGATAGCTAAAAAGCTCCTACAGCTTCGTCCTGTTAGTTCTTCGCCTTATGTTGTGTTGTCTAACTTATGTGCATCGAATAGAAAGTGGGATGGTGTTGTGGGGGCAAGAAAATTGCTGCAAGTTAGTGGATTGAAAAAGGAAGTTGCTCGGAGTTTGATCGATGTAAAGGGGTGCACACAAGAGTTTATAGTCGGAGATTTTTCTCATTCTAGGATGGATGACATATTGAACTTGCTTCACAGTTTGAATCGAATGAAATATGATTGATTATATGCTGTTTTCTTTTCTTGACTGCACCTTTTTTGCTCACTCTCCATTCTTTTCCAACTGAGGATAATCTCATCTAAAATTTCACTCATACAAAAGAGTCAAAATCAATAATTTATTTCATCTACCATTTTTTCAGTGCTCGTGTAGCAAATCTAGTTACCATTATAAAAGTTAAGTTAGGGGGCGCTTGTTTCAATTTTTTTAATGATAATAGAAATAAAATTTTATTTTTCTCATTTACACTTACATATATTGAATAAGAGTTTGTATTCATGGTGGTTACATCATTAATGTTGTGCTCCAATTTAACAAAAAATTTGACAAAAAAAAAAGTTGTTGGGTGTGGTATGGAGGATTGATTGAGGAGGATGATTATAAGATGAGATGGAGTTAATCAAATGGGGTAATGATTTATTTAGGAGAAAAAATAATGTTATGTACCTCATTTGTTCTAATTACATACAATAATTACTATATTTTTATCTCATTCTCATTACCATTGGAGAATTTTTATACCAATCCCCCCTTAATTTCATGCAATTGCTTAACTGAAAAAAAGAAAAAGAAAATTGTCAACTGCCATTCCGCTAAAAGAAGATTCAATATAATGATGCTTTATCTTTTCAAATTTAATTCGAAGAAATTAAAGTTGATAAGAACCACAGACTTCTGTTAGAAAATAAATGAAATCATTTAAAAAGAACAAAAAAAATAAAACTTGTAGATCTTGAATCTGAATTTTAGTTGGCCCAAAAAGATGGCGATGGAGATCGATTTCTGATTTGGTTTTATACTATGATACACGGATTCTTCTAAAAATGTTATAATGCAGTATCGGATTCGCACCCACACCTTAAAAAGGATAATATTCTTGAATTCTCGTGTCGAATTCTTCACGTGGCGAATCCATCTGCCACGTGGCGAATCCAGCTAACGAATTCTCGAATCCACTGCACGAATTAATCCTATTTATAAGCAGTAAATGTATTATTTAAATTAAATTTTATTTTTTCGTATAAGTTAAATTGATAGTGTGACACCCGTTTTAGATTGAATTTACTACTATGATTTATGTATTAAACTAATGTAACTCGAATTGATATTTTTTTTACATAATTATATTATATTATTGAATATACTCAAATTTTAGGTGATAAAAAATATAAATGAGTTATAATTGTTTTATAATTTTTTTATAAAAGATATATTTTTTAGGTATTATATATAATAAAATATAAATAAATAGATGTATCCTTAACGAATCGCACCATAATTTTTTAAAAATTCGTATCCCCGAACATGTATCGTATCACACACCCGCATCTGCGTATTCGCAGCCATGCAACATAGGCTTTATATGAATCCCATCGTTTTGCTGATTTGAGTGTGACGTGCATATGTGGGCTCTACACTTCTCCCTTGGTACCACAAATATATTCACAATTGAACTTGATATTTTCACGTACATTCATCGCCACCAAATATAGCTAGCGAAATAATTCACGATTCATATATTATATTCAAATGTATAATTATGTTACCTGATATTAAAACAATGATTGTACTTAAAAAATATCTATTATTTAATTTTAAAAAAATTATGTGAGACGATCTTATTTTTAAGCATCTAATTAGAATATTTCAGATATCGTATTCTTAGTTTGAAAAGAAATTTTTTTTTAAAAATGAAGATTAATGTGAATAAAAATATCTACAACATTAATTTAATTAAACTATTTCTTGGGCAACATTTTCAAATTAATTAATGTATATCGTGAAGAACTAATTGTCCCAATTCGGACGGATTTGGCCAAAATTCGAGTTGAATTTTGTCTCAATTTACAAATTTTAAAAGTTGGGATCTTCAAATTGTTAATCTACTCTCATTTTATCAGCTCAAAATTAATTATGATCCTCATTCTTTTCACTCTCAATGACGAAAATATAATTCTTGTCTCATTAGCTTTATATGGATGGAATAATTCTTCTCTCATTAGTTTTATACTTCCATCCATATACATATATAAGATGTCTAAACACTTAAGAGTGACAAACACAAAAAAAATGGGAAACACTAAAAAGCCCCATGCTATCATGATCCCACTCCCTCATCAAGGCCATATTAACCCGTTTACCAGCCTAGCTATCACCCTTGCTTCAAAGGGTGTAGCCGTTACCTTTGTCCATTTTGAGTTTGTTCATCACATCTTGTCCAAGAATAGCACTGAAATCCAACTCTTCTCCGAAGCCCGTAAATCGGGTCTTGATATTCGTTGCGCCACCGTTGGCGATGGTCTCCCTCTAAAATTTGACCGGAGTCTTTACTTGAATGAGTTTCACGAGGCCATGCTCCGGGAAATTCCGGGTCGGGTGGATGATCTCGTGGCCAAGATAATTGGGTCCGACCCGCATTCGGCCCATTTCTTGGTTGCGGACACTTTATACGCATGGGCTTGGACAGTTGCTAACAAGTACAATCTTGTTAATGTCTCCTTCTGGACGGAACCAGCTATGGTGTTCTCTTTGGTGTACCACATTGAACTTCTAAGACAGAAGGGTCATTTCCCATTAAAAGGTAATAATGTAATATTTTCATCTGATTTTCAAATTATTAGACTTTATTGTTACTCTTTCATTAGATTTAAAAGAATTTAGGTGTAAACTTTATTCAATTATTATTAAATTCTTTTCATACGGACTAATAATGAATTTTTTACTCTGATACCATAAAGCACGTATCATTAAAAATCCAATCTTAATCAAAGGTATAGGCAATCCATTTATTTAAATTCCAATTGTAGTATGTTCATTATTATGAAAAAAAAAAGGTTTACCCCTGGAACGAATCACTTCCAAACATTCTTTATATATACTAATTACAATATATATATATATATATATATATTATTTTTTTTATTGGTAAATGTTAGTTGTTAGAAGTTAGTTCGCTAAGTTCCCGAAGAATTATCTCCAAGTCATCATTATATCTCTCTTAATTCATTCTCGGAGGGAATCAAACTCAGACCACTCACTCAATTGAGGAGCCCAATAGCCAGGTGAGTTAATCCACCTGGTTAATAACCAGGTGGGTTAGCGCACCTGGCCACCAGGCTCCTCACTTAAGTGAGTGACCTGGGTTCGATTCTCTTTGGGAACGAATTAGGAGGGAGATATAAGGTTGAACTTGGAGATGTGAAGTGTAAGGAGACTTGGTGAACTAACCTAACTACTAACAACTAACATTTACCGATAAAAAAAAAAAATCCACCTGGTTAATTACACTATATATTTCAATACACCTTGTAAAAGTTATACCTTCAGTTTTACAATTTTGTTTTAAATTAATGAATAATTTTTTTTTAAAGATCTGTACTATTAATTTATATGAACAAAGGACTAGTTTATATGAATATTAACCAATCATGAACCTTCTTTTAACTAAAAAAAAATCTAACTTTAATGTAATGTAACTGAATAGATTATCTTTAACATAGGTGTCTTGTGCATCATTTACACATGAAATATGTATGTGTGTTTTTAAGTTTTATTAATTATGTCTGCTTAAATTCAGTTACTTCTTTTTTAGAAAATGCATTTGTTTTCATTTATATTTTTTAATAAAAATGGTTAATATTATTAAAAATATGTTTATATTTCATTTTATTTTTTAATGAATCTCATAATTATTCTACAATATTTCTTTTTTTAAATCTATGTCCACATAAATAAAAATATATATTCGGGGAGATTGAGGGAGTATCTTAATGAAATGAATTCCCTGCCACACAAAAACTATATCGATCGGGAAAAGAGAATATTCAATACGCGATAAAGGATATTTAGGTGGAATTTTCTATTCTTTTAAAATTAATGTAATTATATGTTTCAAATGATTGTCTAATTCGAGTTCGATGACTATAATTCCAAAAAGAAACTGTACTATGCGTTGAAAAAACTTATGCAATTTGACTATCATCTACGTGGAACTATACAAATAAATAATTTAATCGTCTTATAGACTCATACTTTTAAATAAAGTAGAATTCTTTGACGATATCAAAAACATGCCAACCCTCTTAGCTAGTCACAAGAATAATCTAAATGAATTTTGATTTCATTTTAAATTTAATAAAATGTGTTATTAATTTATTTTATTTTTTTTTATATAAAAAAAATTAATAACACATTAAATAAATTAATTTATTTATATAGTACTTTTAGCTTCTTTAATTTGTAAGTCGGTGTAAAGAAGTGTAAAAACTATTAATTCATTTATATACATAGTTGACAAATACTATACCCTCTCCCGCAATTATTTTTACACTGCACGTTACAACATTATTTTCACAACAACAACAAAACAGCTCACACTCATATTGTTAATAAATATCTCTCCTTTTGGAATAATTTAAAATTGGTATATTTTTAAAATACTATTTTCAAAATAGATATAAATTTCTTACATGATAGTGTAAGCATAAGTTGAATAATAAAATTCTTTTTTTTGCATAATATACCAACTTAAAAATAGTGTTTTAAAATGTATAATTTCGTAACTGCTACTCTCTTTTATTTAATTCTACACTCACTAATTAAATCTCATTCTTTTTGGATAGAGATCCCCTCTAGGGTCCTGCGCAGAAAGAGATTCATCGGATCACACACGTGCATATATGTGTGCGTGTGTGTGATCCACATGACCTTCCTGTAGAGAGGGGATTCAGATTCCATTTTTTTAAAAGAATGTATAGTCTCACATGTGAAAGTACGTTATTTGTAATTTTGGTTATACTTTTTGTTGGCTGGTCAGACGGTGTTGAGGAGGAAGTAAACTACGTTCCCGGAATCCAATCAGTGAACACAAAGGATTTCATGCCATATCTCAAAGAAGCAGATCTCTCAACTCTATCTTACACAATTGTTTCCAGCGCATTTGAGCAAGTCCCAAAAGCAGACTTCATCCTTCACAACACTGTGCACGACTTAGAATCTGACACACTCTCTGCCCTCAACAAACACCAGCCAAATTACGCAATTGGCCCCATTAATTTTTCCAAAAATATAGCACCAAACTCGAGCCTGTGGCCCGAGTCAGACTGCACCCACTGGCTCGACTCGAAGGCCCCCGGCTCGGTTCTCTACGTCTCGTTCGGGAGCATCGTGCACATGACCAAGCAAATAATTGAAGAAATAGCTTACGGTCTTCTTCTCAGTGAAGTTAATTTTATTTGGGTAGTTCGGGCAGATGCCGCGGGCATCGAGGGTTACGTTTTTCCCGATGGATTCGAGGAAGAAATCGAGGGTCGGGGGTTGATTGTACCGTGGTGCGATCAGGTCAGGATTCTTTCGGATGCAGCTGTCGGAGGATTTGTGACGCACTGTGGATGGAACTCGGTGCTGGAGAGCGTATGGTGTGGGGTCCCCATGATTTGTTATCCGATAGACTATGATCAGCCTATTAATAGGAAATTAGTGGTTGATGATTGGAGGATTGGGCTTAATCTTTGTGATGGAACGTGTGTTGATAGGAAGGAAGTTGGTGGTAAGATCAAAGAGTTGATGAGTGGATGCTTTGAAGAGGATATGGAGAGAGTGAGGGGGAAATTTCGGAATGCGCTTGAAATTGGTGGATCTTCCGAGAGGAATTTTGATCAGTTTATTAAGGATTTGAAGGCAAAAGTTTTATGATATGTTATCTTTTTCTTTTTAAATTCTTCTCAAAAATATTTATATGCTTATTCTAATTATTATATATATTTTATTTATATGCTCAAATAACACGGCATGGCAAAATCTTGTGTGATGACATAGTTTTTTTCCAATAACAAATGTACCTCATTTTCTAAGAAATGGTGGGTCAATTGAGTGAAATGATTTGATTAAATTTAATTTAATGATAAAAGGGGCATGAGCTAAATCTGTAAGTTGACCTTCTTAGTTGTATTACATCATGTCCTTTGATGGGTAAAAGTTGGTTCGTCCAAGGATAATTGTAGATCGTTTAGTTATAATAAGTTATATATTAATTAATTTATTTTTATTTTTTAAAATGTTTTTTGTTTAATAAATAAAGTAGTCTATCCCACCAAAATATACAGTTTTTGCGAGTTTGATTAATTTATTCACTAAATAAAACACACTCTCAGTTTGGGGGACAACACTTCCCTTGCAATAAAAAAGTTGTTTAGAAATTAGATGGAATGAATCTAACCGTATATTCGATTAATACAATGTGTGTGATTGTGCTAATTAGGGGTGGAGGAAATATCGAAAATACCGGTATACCGCATTTATCGTATCGAAAAATATCGAATTTATCGAAATTTTCGGTATACCGAAATTTTCGGTACGGTATGGTATCGTATCGAAAATTTCGATACGGTAACGGTATATAAATATAGAAATTTCGGTATACCGCGATATATCGAAATATTTTCGGTATATTGAAATATTTCGGTATACCGAAAATATTTCGGTATATCGCGATATACCGAAAATTTCATATTGAAAATATTTCGGTATACCTAAAATATTTCGGTATATCGAAATATTTCGGTATGTCACGGTATACCGAAAAAATCAAAATTTTCGGTATACCAAAAATTTCGATATACCGTTGTCATACCGAAATTTCGGTATACCGAAATTTTCGGTATGAAAACGGTATGATTTTTTTCGGCATCGAAATTTCGGTATATCGAAATTCGGTATACCGAAATTTTCGGTATGACAACGGTATGATATTTTTCGATATCGAAAATTTCGGTACGGTAACGGTATGGCGAAAAAAAATTCGGTATGCCGTACCGTCCACCCCTAGTGCTAATTGACTGACCTCCTTGTTTTGAAAAACCAAACTCTCATTAACGGATTGAATCAATCAACCTAATTAATTAAGAAACAATTATGTATATATAGATATAAATATATTTTTATTTAATAATAAGTATTAATTATTTATATCAAATTGTATTAATTAATTGCAGTATTGATAAATATTAGTCATATACTTAGTCAATTGACGTACAAAAAGAATTATTCATTATTTAAATATTTGTCTATAATAAAAAAATAAATTTATCAAGGGTGAAAAATATCAGATATATATATATATATATATATTCCACTCTAGAGGTCCATCCATTTGGTCAAATTTGATGACGGATCTAGGGGGCTACAATTACTATTGGTGTTCAGGTGGGTCGTGGCAGACTAGCAGTGGTGTATTGCTTGCTGTACAAAACAAGGAAAATCATAGTAAAAATATATTTCTGAAAATTATTTTTAAAATACTACTATTTTACTATTTCTTCTTATTTTAATTGATTGTTTGAGCAATAGAGATCCAAAGAAAGGCATTTTTGAAGGTCTTGTTTTAGCTACCACATAAAGAGAAATGATGGATATTTATTTTAAAACACAAAAAGCCAAAATCCGTAATAAAAGTATTGGCAACAGGTGCAATAATTGTGTATTAGCTTCGACGAAGTGAACATTGCTGGAGACTTTGACTTTGACTTTGACTTTTGATTAATAGCCAAGTGTATTAATAATTTCCACTTCTGAATCCCCAAATTAAAAGTAGATCACTTAGTTATATAGTCACCTTCCATTCCATTCCATTCCAATATATTGAAATCAAAAATCAAAATGTCCAAAGAAAGAGGGCTACAGCCCCATGCCATCATGGTTGCCTTTCCATTCCAAGGTCACATAACCCCCTACGTCAATCTAGCTATGAAGCTTGCTTCAAAGGGTATAGTTGTCACTTTCGTTCATCTCGAATTCATACATCACACCTTGGCCCAGTCCTGCGCCGATATTTTTACAGAAGCCCGACGACAATCTGGTCTCGACATACGTTACACGACTATTAGCGACGGTTTTCCTCTGGAATTCGAGCGAGACGACGACTACTGGGAATTTATGTTCGTAAATTTCGAGGACCGAGTTGATGAACTTGTTGGAAATATAATTCATTCTCATCCACAATTTGCCACCTTTTTGGTGACTGATACTTTGTTCACATGGCAAGCAGCCATTGCTAGCAACCACAACCTCTTGCATGTCTCATTTTGGACTGAACCTGCCCTCATATTTTCTTTATCCTACAACGTTGAACTTTTGCAAGAACACGGCCATTTTCTGTGTAAAGGTATCTAGTCTTGATCTTAACATCATTTTTTTCACTTGAGAAGAATTATTGGAGCATCTCAAATCCGTGAACTAGGTTCATACAAGTATGTTTCAAGGAAATTGTGTACGCAGAGACCTCGATGTCTTTGTCTTGTGTCGTCTTGTTTCGTATTTCGTCTCAACAGCTCATTCTTGTTTTCTACAGACGATGCCGATGAGGAAATAAACTATGTACCTGGAGTTGAGTCCATAAGTACAAAGGACTTGATGTCATATTTCAAGGAAGGGGGCAGAGGATCCATAGTGCTCAAGACTGAATTGAAGGCATTTGAGGAAGTGAAGAAGGCAGACTTCATCTTGCACAACACAGTTGGTGAACTAGAATCTGAGACAATATCAGCTCTCAACAAACACCAACCAAATTATGCAATTGGCCCCATTAGTTTTTCCAAAAACCTTGCCACAAACACGGTCAACAAAAGTCTACGGTCCGAGTCAGACTGCTCGGGGTGGCTCAATTCTAAGCCGCCCGGCTCGGTACTGTACATCTCATTCGGGAGCACTGTTTCGACCAGTAAGGAGGTGGTTGAAGAAATAGCTTATGGTCTTCTCATCAGTGAAGTGAATTTCATTTGGGTGGTTAGGGAAGATAGTGTCACCCCTGCTTTGGATGGAGTTAAAGAGAAGGGGCTTATAGTTCCATGGTGTGATCAAATCAAAGTTCTTTCTAACGCAGCAGTTGGAGGGTTCATAACGCACTGTGGGTGGAACTCCATACTAGAGAGTATCTGGTGCGGTGTTCCAATGATTTGCCACCCAGTGGAATACGATCAGCCCACGAATCGGAAGCTGGTGGTTGATGATTGGAGGGTTGGGGTTAACCTGTGTGATGGAAGATCGGTTGATAGGAAGGAAGTTGCTATGAAGTTCAAGAACTTGATCAGTTCAGATGTGCTGAAGAAAGAGGTGCAGAAAAAGAGTGCAGAGTTGCATAATGTATTAGAAAGAGATGGATCATCAGAGAGAAATTTTAATCAATTTGTTGAGGATTTGAGAGCCAAATTAGTGGCCACTGCATAATGTATTTGACAACTGTCCTTATGTTTCCGGTAATAAGAATCCCACATTCGAAAATAAGTATATACCACCAAAGTAATTGTGTAATGTGACAATCTAATTATATTCACCTATTTTTTATTTTCTTTCCTTTCAAAATGAAAAAGATGAGTAAACAGATCTATTCTGGCAATATTTATATGGCAAACCTCTGATTATACCCACTAATTGTATTCTAGCCTTCACTTTTGATTCTGAAA
Organism: Prunella vulgaris; assembly: GCA_026898435.1. Classification (NCBI taxonomy): domain Eukaryota; kingdom Viridiplantae; phylum Streptophyta; class Magnoliopsida; order Lamiales; family Lamiaceae; genus Prunella; species Prunella vulgaris. The sequence continues at coordinate 636,967 of JAPKLY010000153.1, read as the reverse complement.
TCTGAGAAGGAAGCAGTTTGAAGGGCCTCAGATGTTGATGCAGGTTCTTTCTTGTCCAACAGCAAGCAGCTCTGGAATGCGTCTACACTGTTTGCTATGAGGCGGTTCAAACCACCGAGGCTATCGCTAGGAATTGGATCATTATTTTTTGCACACGATGGTATGTCCAAATCCAACTGCTCTAAACAATCGGGCTGCGCCATGAAACATCAGAAATAAATTATACGCCCAAAACCATCACTCTTAACAAGCTAAAAAGGCACTCATTACGAGAAAAATAAAATAGATGATAGTAATCAGCAATCTCCTCTTTAAAAGTTAACAATGCATATGCAATATATACTTGGGGGCAATTCGTTCAAATTCTTCAATGGAATGGTAATGTGAATTGTCGGAATACTCAATTATAACAAGAATAATGGTTACATTATATTTATAAGTGATTTGAGGGGGGAGGTAGTTAATCAAAATGGGGTAATGATTAACTTATTTTAAGTCTCATTACCTCGTATTGAGTATGATTAAGGTGAATTAATCACCTTTTATTCTCATTAACCACCACAATTACCCTATATACATTTTCATTGCCATTCTTTGAAGTATAACTTACCCAGCATATATCAGTAAGCCCGCCATCATTGCTAGGATTCTCCTCACTCTGATCAGGTCTTTGGCCAACCATCATTTCGCCACAAGTAGGAGCATTGCTTTTAAATGTAACCTCTTGAAGCACATCCTAGAAGAAAATATAGCATTAAATTTAGTATGTACAATCGTTCAAAGACAAAATTGAATGCTGTTCAGAAGTCAAACCTCGACTTCCTTATGAGATGAAAAGGGACTTGGCAAAGATGAACTGCAGCCTTTATCACAGGTGGTGTTATTTCTCTGGAATGAAAAGGCATCACATGTTTCATCAGCATCCCAAATGGAAGTTGAAGGTCCTTGAGTTGCAGCACACGACTCTAAATCAGCTTTGTTTTGATTTTTTTGAAGAAAAGCAGCTATGTCAGCATCAAAAGAGTCACTACTAAATGGGCTCTCTAGAAGAGAGTCGGGGGCAACAGGCACGGGAAATTGACTGAAACTAATATCGTTTTCTATTGACTCAGATAGAAGATCTTCCACAGTGATGTTGGTGGTTCTATCAGCCCATTCCGGAGCTGAAAGTGCCATATCCTTCAGTAACGAAAAAGATTTTAGAATCACGTAAACTATTTTGCATGCAGGAAAAAAGATGAGAAATAAAAGGAATCTAAAATGAACACAAGTGTGAGTAGTAGAATTGTCCTGCTTAATCTCTATCAATTAGCAGATGGTTTCAACTTCACCATGCATTGCTGGAGAAAAATATGTTTAGATTATATAAATTAACGAATGAACACTCAAAGAAGAGCAACCAAGAAATATGTAATCTAGAAAAGGATAAGCATATACATAAGTAATCAAAACATGAAAAAAGAAAAGGATCATATGTCAGAGAAATGGTTTCTCCAACATAAAGTTACCTTGGTTTCAAAGTGTTCTGTAAATGCTAAAGCTCCACGTTGTACTCCAGGGGATGATATAGCTGCAGGGTTGTCATTAGATTGAGTAATATTAACATTAGAAACAGTGCAACCACTCTCAATTGTGTTAATTGGAGTGATCTGATTACTATAAGGAGAACTTGTGTTCTCAGTTTCAACATTCTGTTCTTCAGCTATAGAAATCGAATTTCTCTCATTGAGATTGTTATGTATCATTGCTGGAGTTGTAGCAGATTCCACTTCAGCTTTTGATATCCAGCCATATCTTCAGTAAGAAAAAGAAACTTGTTAAACCACATAAATCTGGAAACTTAATACTACAAGACGACCATTATATGAGAACAGAACCTCAGGCGGAAAATTGAAGGACTTCCGAGTAGGTTATATACATCTTCTGCACAAAGAGGAGAGTCCTTGGTCCATTTCTGATATCTTGACAGGTTTTCCCTCTCGGCCCAAAATGGAAAAAGCATCAAATCTTCAAATAATAATCTCGAGTTTCCCCATTTGCGATTGAGGTGTTCCAGTATAGATGATATTTTCTTCGTTGAACGAAAAGTGAGTTCCAAATAAGGATTATGATGATCCTAGAAAACATAATTGTTTGCATTCTCTTAAATTCAAATTCAGTAAGAATATAGCCATATATAAAAAGAACTAAACCCCCTTGCTTTTTTACCTACCATTTCCATGGCTGTGCGAGTAAATTCATCTATTGGGAACAACTGCAGCTTCAGTTTTCCAGGCTTATGAATACTCCGGTCTATAAATTTACTTTGAGGAGATATATTTAAAGAGTGCATCTCTGTCGCAACATGCTGAGAACAACCAAGGCCTGAAAAGTTCAGCGACGAAAAAACCAGTTAAGTAACTAAATTAATTACATAAATAGTCGTGCCTCCACGAGATTCAGGAAAGCATATTGACCTGGTGTTTCGTGAGCTGGGTTAATCTCTTTATTGGTCTTCCCTTGTTCCAAATATTCAGCAGCATCGGCAACCAATGAAACGCCAGCCATAGCCTCTGTCTCCAATCTATTATCTGCAGCTGTTGATAGCAAAGGAATAAAAGAAAAGGCATCAAGGGGAAAGCAAAATCCGGGACATCAGGCTTAAGAAGTTCTCTTTCAGACAAAAGAAAATACTTAAGAAAATCAAGCTATGACACTCATGTTAGAAGGAAACCTGGAAAATCTATACAAACCATCGCACCTTCACCCAAATAGACACTATTTTTCAACCAATTAAAAAATGTCGAAAGGGTCTACCAAATCAAATTCAAGAACATATATATTTTCATCCTCATGCATGCAATTTAAAATATAAGATATGTTTTTTACTATATCCGTAGAATTTTGATAAAAAAAAAAACATGTGATTGATATGAAAATTATTTATTTTACAATACAAAAGAGCCAAGTATCAGGAAATATTGTTGAGTGATCGTGATTAAATTGAGAATTTTGCTAAATCTTGATGTTACCGTGAATGAAGCAAGGCAATGGGTTCTAATATTTTACAATTACTCAAAACAAACAAGAAAATTGTTCTCTCTCTTGACCACTTTTAAGTGTTCCCACATACAACTTTCTTGATGAAGATAAAATTGTGAATATATTTGGCTCAGAGATGGTCAGATTGTAACTGAAGTTCTCCATTTATAGCAATATGTTCCCACTTAAAAGATATCTTTCTTGACCAACAAGATTTTATTAGAATCCTTATTGAACTGTGATTATCTATTAACGTAAAGAAATAGACCAACATACACTAGATTACCTTAACATAATAAAAGACACTTAAATAAATCTGTGGAACTTAAAAATCTAACAATGAAAACATAAAGGGTGGAACCAATATAATAAACATGACTCCGGAAAAACCAAGGAATAAGAATTGTAACCTGTTTTTCGCCTTCTTTTTGCTGCATTTGTTGTGGTTCGGTCCGCTTCAGTGTTCGTACGACCCTTATTGGCATGTCTTGATGCTTTGACCTGATCTGAGACGGGACTGTGTGCTGTAGAAGAACTACTCTGACCAGTAGTTGGTGGTTTTCTTTTGTTCTTTTTGCGATCTTTCAGGAGTTGGTTTTCCTTGATGACAAAATGCTAATCAGTCCAATCATATTTCAAACATGCATGTAAACATTTTTCGTGTATGAAACAATTTAGAAGCACAAATAAACATACAAATCAAACATATATTGGATCAAACAAAAAACTGTGCGGTACAATCTGATATTTTTGTGCTCTAAATCTTCTCTTCAAAATGACCACCTTTTGGTTATTATTGAAATTTTTTGAGTAAACACTTGGTGGCTTTTGATTGACCAATGGATCAAACATTACAATATCAATTAAATAACCATTAAATTTAGGAATTATTTTTTGATTAAATTTCAACAGAATAATAAAAAATTATAATATTAATTAATTAACAGGAATTATATATTGGCTAAAAATTTATATGAGATAGATAGAGATCATATATTCAATACATTATTTGACACATGACACAATTTAATTGGGCACGAAATCAATATTTGTACAACGATGTCTTTTACGCAAGTGTTATTAATCATAAACTAACCAGTCTCAATACGAACATCTTATATCTTCGAGGTTTTAAGCGAAGCTGAGAGGCTTTGCAGCTCGATTGTTCTAATAACTCCCACCTGCAACCATAGTCCTTAGCAGACTTACAATTTGCAAATTTCATGGATCTTCAGAAAATGCTTGTAGAGATTCGTACCGGTAAAAGGTAATGGCATATCGGCATACCAAATACCGACTAGCCGAAAGAAATGCCATGTGAAACATAGAGAGGGAAATTTTTCATTAAATTATATATACATGCTTTACAAGGAAACACCATGAATATTATACTTCTTTTGGACCTTTACCAAGTATAGATTCAATAACTCAAGTTGCATTACGAACATACTGGATACGCACATAGATTTAGTGTGACAGTATTGTGAGCAATCTTACGTTTAACTAAATAAACAAAAAATTGTTAATTAAATACACCATATTAGAATGAACATTAACCGATTTCTCATGCTTATCGTGAAACTACAATAAATGCAGGCAATATCATCAAACTCTCGTGAATTTTTTTTTTAAGTTTAGAATTTCATGAAAACAGATATCATAATGTACTATATTTTTGACGTATCATCTGCATAACAGCTGAAGTTACAAGGCAGGTTCTCACTTTTTTTACGTGTCATATTCCAAAATTCCATATATATGGAAAAACAAACGAAATAGAAACTGCAAAGCTCTTTGTACCTAACTAGACGTTTGATTGGAAAGAATGGACTGTTACAAATATTTACTCAAACTAAATAATCTAACTAGTCAAAGCGGGGAACAAGAACATAAGAGACATGATTAAAAAACTCACACTCAAGTATAAAAAAAAATTGTCAAAAGTTACTATTTACCATCGAAGCATGGCAGGAATTGTATCTTCTGAGTCTTTAGCATCAAGGCATAGTTCAGGACTCAGCATCCTGTTCATTCTCCTAACAAGACGATAATAATAATACCTGACCTGAAGGCAGAGAGAGATCAAAAGTAAATGAGGTAATAGAATCTACCAAGAAAAAAATGACTAAGAACTGATACATTTCTTCACAAACCTGGTCCTTGTTTTTGCTTTCGACATGGCAAGTGATTTTCTCAAAATTCTGGAGAAAAAAGCCAATATCAGAAATTTTGTTCAACTGAGGAAAAAGTCAGTCATTTGTTTCAGGCTGAATATATTTTTTAAGGGCGCTGCCTGTATGGGACCTTATAAAAGGTGTCGAGGCTTGTGGTACCAAGTTTCAGGATGATCAATGTAAAAAAGGTATCAGATCATTTACCTTGCCAACTTGCCGTAGAGAAGCAAAAAACCGTTCTTCCTCAGAATGAGTCCAAGCAGCCCATTGCCTTGTCACTTTCTTCACTGCATAAAGATAAAGAAGCATTTGAAAAAAGTTCGCCACTTAAATTAATAAAAATAAATATATCAAAAGTACCAGGCGTTTGTGATTGATCTTCTGAAGATGGCGGCACACTAGATTCGCCCTCCTTATTCTCTATATCCTCAGGAGCAGAGGAATCGGCATGATCTTGATGTGGCTTCGACATTTTTACCTTAGTGTTGACAAAGAAGTGCTATACTATACTTTCATGCATTCTTTGTTTGGAAGATTTCGCCATGCCTCTTATAATTATTGTTGCATCGAGCTAGAAGATTGTCCGGTTGACACAAGAAAAGGAAAGTTCAGAATAGGATTCTAGAATATATTAACGTCACATATACGACAAAAACTCGTATACACCTGGTTCACAAACTTGACACCTATGAACTCCATCAATCCTACCCAACAAATCCTAAATGAGATCACAAACACAAGTTTCAATAGATTCACGTCAACCAAGCTCACACAAGTGTTTCACCACACATATATGATGACATGCTTGATCCATTACTATACACACATACAAGTAAATATAATCAAAAGGAAATCAAACCACAATAAGCAATCATTCAAGTCATTGCTCCATAAACTAGAGAAGCACTAGTGAAGTTGAGTGAGCTTCATCTATGCAGACTTAACTCGAAAAGACGAATCATAGATTGACTTGGATAGAAATTGTACAATTCCAAATGATGCAACATTAAGTTTTCACAAAACCACAAATGCATATTGTATTTTCCCAAGAAATAGCCATGATATGCATACTCCATACACAATTCAAACAATCACCAACTGCAAACAATTTATCAGCAGAATTCTCTAATCATAAACAAAACCCTAATAACCACAACGCCACAAAGAAATCACATCAAATAAGCAAACATCAAAAAACCATGTAAGAGGAGCAAAATTCAATGCCAGAATGAGCAGGTTTGAATGAATTGAAAAGCTCCAAATACAGACATAGCAGAAAGCTAGAAACGATCACGAAAAATTGCTTGCAGCCACCGAAATCAAAGTTAGGGAAAAGGGGGAATTCACGTAAAGGGAAAGTGGGAGAAAAACATAAAATCAAGTGGAGTCACAACCTTAAACCAGGAATGAATAGCTGGAGGTCTGCCTGCAGAGTGATGTAAACAATGTAGGCAATGTAAGAGACAGAGAGAGAGAGAGAGAGAGAGAGAAGAGGATCAGCGGCAGGCCTCTCGACGGGGTTTTGATGGTAGAATGAGTAGCATTGCAGGGCAGAAGCTTGGAGGTGCCACGCGTTCTTACACCAAAGCGATTCAGTAGCCATCTTGTGTTGTAATATTCCATGCCATCATAATTGTTTTATTCCTCTAATTACATTTTTGGAAAATTCTAATTAATTTCACATCCCAAATTTAGGTGTCACGGTCTTTCCCATTTCATTCTTATTGTTTGGATAATATCTTGATTTTTGACTAGATAGGACTCTATTTTATTCATTTGACTCCACATGAAAATTTTGTATACAGCTGTTAATCGTCCACAATGAGGTCCGTTTACGAACTTAAAATTTGTAAATACAAAATATGTTTGTATAATTTTCATATACAACTTTTAAATTCCTAAACGGATCTCACAATATCACATAATATCCTCCAACATATTGCATTAAACCACGTGCAAAAGAGCAGGACCAATTATTGTGGACGGAGGGAGTAATAAATACGAGAAGAATTCGTTCATTCGAGATATTATTCGAGTATTATTAAATTATAAACTGTATATTTCATTTTATATGTTTTTATAATAAAATTTTAATTTTATTCACATAGGGAAGTCTCAATAGGTTCCAACCATGGTAGTGAATAAAATGTTGCAGTATAGTAGTACAGCTCTTGAGCAATGTCGATGCATGAAAAAGGATTTTTTGCCACCACAATGAAATTCAAGGCACTATTCTTCAATACAAAATATTACTCCCTCCGTCCCGTAGGAATTTGCACCCTACGGGACGGCACATTTTTTAAGGAAAATAGTTTTATATATAAAGTAGTGGTATATGGGTAAATATGTGTAAATGTTTGTGAGTGTGTACGTAAATTAATGTTTCTTTTTTTAGTAGTGTGCAAATTTTTATGGGACGTCCCAATAAGAAAAGTGTGCAAATTCTTGTGGGACAGAAGGAGTATAAAAGTTGTTCATTTCAAGAAACACATTCATATTCTTCATTACCATCCTCCAAAATAAAAAATGTGACAGATTTTTAGATCGAATATGTCGATGTTGGATTTGTAGGAGAGTCATAGGGAAGTCGAGGATGAGAATTAAGATTCTAAGAAAACTTGATTTCTGGCTTGAGTTAACATGCTTGTTGTTGTTAATACTACAATTTTTGTGAAACTATTTGGGATTAGAATCAGATACAATGAAAGATATGCTTCTGTTTTTTTTTTTTAAGTGTCTAAATTGAGTGTTGAAAAGATGATGAAAAAAATAAATTTGTTAATACGTTACTTTATAAATTATATAATATTCAAATGCTATTTTTGAGTGTATTACTTTGCTAAATATTAAGTCCAACATCATTACTTTTGCACATAATACTAAGGCCTCATTTGATTCGTTAGATAATTAATATAAATTAAATTATTTTATCTAATTTGATGTTTGGTTTAATGGACAAAAGTCCATGATTAATAAAAAACCCAAAATTAAAATTTAATTATCTTATGAATTATAGATAATATTATCTTAGGGAAGGGATAAGATAATAATTCATTGTGTTTATCTTTACTAAAATACTCTTCTTATATTGGAAATGAGAATCATAATTCACTTTATTTTTGTTTATGATATAGAGGGTAAAATTGTCAATTGTATATTTTTTATATTATTAATCTTACAATCCAAACATTGAAAATGAAATTATCTTGCATTATTAAGTATCTTAATCCATCAATCCAAATATGTATTTAACTCACAAATAACAATCTCTAAACTATAATCATGTCTAATCTATCTCTTGAGTTATTTATCTTGTCCATTGAACCAAATGAGCCCTAAATGTATAAACAATAAGTAATTTTTTATGAACTGGAGTTTAAATGAACTCGTATCGCTCTATTGTATAATCACTATCACAGTTATTCATATATATTATTACTGTTATAAAAATATAATACTCCCTCTGTCCCGCAGGAATTTGCACACTTTCCTTATTTGGACGTCCCACACAAATTTGCACACTCTAAAAAAGGAAGCATTGATTTACGTGCACATTCACACACATTTACACATATTTACCCATATACCACTATTTTATATATAAAACTATTTTTTCTTAAAAAATGTGCCGTCCCGTAAGGTGCAAATTCCTACGGAACGGAGGGAGTACTTGGTTTTTTACAGTGATAGTGCATATACATAACAATAATAATGAATATACATAAAAATGATAATTTATAGATATAACAGTGATAATTAACAAATCAAATTCACCTTAAATAAGAATTTATATAAGGTTTTGTCATAATATTGTTCAAACAACTATTATTCCCTCCATCTCATAATTGTTTTCACACTTTCCTTTTTCGTCCGTCCCACAATTGTTTTCACACCCTATAAATGGAAACTATTACTTTAACTTTATCCTCACCATCCAACTAATCTCATTATTTTAATAATATAATTTTACACAACACTCTACTTTTCTTAAAAATTGTGTCATCCCAAAGGTGAAAACACCTCTGGGACGGAGGGAGTATTAATGATTGGAATTATGGGTGGAGGAAATATCGAAAATACCGGTATACCGCACTTATCGTATCGAAAAATATCAAAAATTTTGATACGGTATGGTATCGAAAATTTCGATACGGTAACGGTATATAAATATAAACATTTCGGTATACCACGATATACCGAAATATTTTCGGTATATTGAAATATTTTGGTATACCGAAAATTTCATATTGAAAATATTTCGGTATACCAAAAATTTCGGTATTACCGTCGTCATAGCAAAATTTCGGTATACCAAAATTTTCGGTATGAAAATGATATGATTTTTTTCGGTATCAAAAATTTCGGTACGGTAACGATATGGCGAAAAAAAATCGGTATGCCGTACCGTCCACCCCAAATTGGAATACTAGTTGTGTTTACTTAACAAGATTAAGGTGGGGTACGATAAGGTTTATTAAGATTATATATTCGTTGTTTACTTTGATGACACTTAAACAAATAAGGATATCTTATTAGGCTTATGAGCTTATCCTTCGTTTACCTAGGCAGATATTATAGATGAATAAATGAGAAAGTATCAATATTTTAGTATAATTACTTTTAACAAGAGATTTGGCTCATTTTCAATCTGAACGGTGAAAAATAATAGTGGTTGCATTAGACGATTGAGGTGTAAGAAAATGGGTAATATTGCAGTTTAACTGTTTAAGTAACTCTGTAGAGAAAATATAAAAAACAATGGTGTAATTTTGTGTCTAGATTTAGTCATTTATTTTTTTTAATTTTTCAACTATGATCATTTAGTTATCAAAAAAAAAAAATACTATTCTTTATAATTAAATAATCATAATTGAGAAATTAAAAAATAAAGGATTAAATCTAAAATTTAAAGTTATAGGACTATTTTTATATTTTTTCTATTAATTATATATGTATCCTTATTTTACATTTTAACTAGGACTTTACCTACCCGTGCGTTGCACGGAAGCTACTTGTATATATATTTTTGTATTTAAAATAAATAATAAATTTAGAACCATGTTTTGTTTTAGGAAGAATTGTTTATTTATTCTATAATTTTACATAATTTTAAATTTTGTCCTACTAACTTTCAATTTTGATTTTAGTCTTGCAATTTTATCTCTTCTTTATTTTTATCCTGCTGACTTTCAAAATTTTATTTTAATCCTATAACTTACATAAATTAAATTGTATATATTAAAAGAGGGATTAATACCAAAATTATTCCATAACTTTTTCACTTTTTCGATTTGGTCACATAACTATATAATGTTTCAATTTAGTCTCATAACTATGTAATGTTTCAATTTAGTCCCATAACAATTCCAATCTTACCAAAATAGTCTCAAGTCGCCGGAAATGACATAAAACGACGTCGTTTTACTCACCTACCGGTCACGTGTTATATTTTCTGGCGGAAATGGCTCACACAGCATGTGAGTAAAACGACGATGTTTATGTCATTTTCGGTGATATAGGACTAATTTGGTTATATTTGAATTGTTATGGGACTAAATTGAAACATTACATAGTTATGGGACTAAATTGAAATATTATATAGTTATGGGATCAAATCAAAAAAATGAAGAAATTATTGGACGATTTTGGTATTAATCCCATTAAAAGAGTATAAAAATACAATAACATATACATAATAACAAAATCTAGTGTTTTAATATATACAAATAAACAACTCAACATACCAAAAAATAATTTTATGTGAAATATATTATACACATTTTTTATACATATGATTAACAATAATACATATATAATATTTTGACTTAAACCAATGATTACATAAAATCACAAATATATATATATACATATTCAAACAACATGAACTTTAAACTAATTTAAAAAAATGAAACTCACTCACAATAAAATATCAATATGTATACTGGTATATATCATATAAAATAAATTTAAAAATAGACATGACAAAGTTCAATACATAATTTACATATAAATTTTAAAACTGTAAATTGAATGCTCCTTTTCTAATTCATTGACTAAAACTATATCATCCTCAAATAATACGCATTCATGCATATAGCTTTAGGAATAATTTGATTAAATAAGAGTATTTATTACTATTTACTATAAAATTTTAAAAATAATATTTATAAAATAATAATTAAATTTATTGATTCATTTAATAACTCATGTAATTTAAATTATTCAGTAATGAAACAATCCATTATATTTAAGAAATTAATTTAATTTCAAAAATAGCATTCCAACCCTCATATTAAACTATATCTTCAAAAGCTGAGTAGGCGGTGGACGGTGCGCGAAGCCGAGTAGATTGTGTTGATAGCGGCTTGAAGAATGTAGAATATTTGCATATATTTTTCGAAAAGTAGGGTAATATTAATAAAGAATTACATGTGATTACTTGAACCAATATTTCTAATTTATATAATTACACGCTAGTATTTTTCTAATTCCATTAATAGGTCATTCTGCTCAAAATTTCGATATTTAGATGGTAACATAATCTCTTATAATTTTACAATATTGATAATATAATCTCTACTTTTATATTTATCTATTTTTATGATATAAAATATTACACAGAATTAACCATAATCTCTTAAGATTATGTTATCAATTCACAGATGATGATGTGTTAATTTTTCCTTATATATTATATCTAAACATTTGACTTTATTAGACTATTAAATTCAGTTAAGAAATTGTTATTATTAATTAACACGTGATGGTATTATATAAGACCCTGACTAAATATGTTTCTGCTCAGTTAACTATTTTTATATTTATCTATTTTTAAAATATAAAATATTACACGAAATTAGTCATAATCTCTTAAGATTATGTTATCAATTCACAGATGACATTAATGTGTTAATTTTTCCTTATATATTATATCTAAACATTTGACTTGATTCAGACTATTAAATTCAATTAAGAAATTGTTATTATTAATTAACACGTGATGTATTTTATAGGGCCCTGACTAAATCTATCTCTACTCAGTTATGAATTAAATATTTTAATAACATATTATCAATCAGCAATATTGTTGTAACTTTTTCCTTCTATATTCACAAATTGAAAAGGTGAAGCACACTCCCAATAACTCATGAAAGAAATGAGCAATTTTTCAATTCAATTCAATTTTATAGGAGTTCATTTTGGGTTAATATTAGGGGTGAACGGTACGACATACCGAAAAAAAAATTGTCATATTGTTATCGTACTGAAATTTTTTATACCGAAAAATATCATACCGTTGTCACACCGAAAATTTTGGTATACAGAATTTCGATATACCGAAATTTCAATACCGAAAAAAGTCATACCACTTTTATACCGTTGTCATACCTAAAATTTTGGTATTATTGGCATACCGAAAAATTTGATTTTTCGGTATACTGTGATATACCGAAATATTTTTTGTATACCGAAATATTTTTCAATATGAAATTTTCGGCATACCACGATATACCAAAATATCTCGGTATATCGCGGTATACCGAAATTTTTATATTTATATACTGTTACCGTATCGAAATTTTCGATATGATACCATACCGTACCAAAATTTGGGAAATACACACTCTAGTCTATTTCTAGAACACAAAATGCATACTGGTCATGTTCAAAAATCCACCTACACTCAAGTCTAATTTCTTCATAATACACAACTATAATGACCATTAAAACCATTAACACTAATTAATTATCACCAATAAAGGACCCTATAAAGAACCCTATGTATATATACATTATATATATATAATTCATATATAAACATAAAGATAGAGCCAGAGGAGAGAGAGGGCGAGGGAGAGTGTGAAAAGGGCACATTTTCTTTCATCGGCAATGATTCTTCCAGTCCAGATCGAGAGAGAGGAGCACCGGCAAAATGCGATCCTTCCTTCCAGATCGAGAGAGGGGCACCTGGATAAGTCAGCGTACTCCAGCCAGAGGTCGCGGCCGCCGAGGGACTAGTTCGGAGCCAGAGAACGGCGGTGAGGGCGTCGTCGAAAGCGGCGGGGAGGGCAGTTCTTCGGGATGAGGCGGTACTCGACGGAGACGACGACGGCGGGGAACTGGAGGCCGACCCTATTTTTTGCGGCGGATCTAGAGGCCGCTCTTATCTTTTGAGGCGGATCTTGAGGCCCATATTAATTAATTACGAAGCTGTTCGCCGGAAGGTCCAGGTCCGGCGAAATCAAGAAGGTGAGGCCTTCGCCAGGCATCTCGTTGTTGGGCCTGAAAATGTTGATGAGAAAGAAGGTGTTGAAAGAAGCTATGCGCGTCTTGGGCCCTACAGCGCCGTCGTCCCATAGCTTGAACTGTTGTTTTAAGAGCACGCGGCCGGAGCGGTTATACAGATTGAGATCGTCAGAAGTTGAATCGGGGGTCACCTGAAAAGCTCCATTGCTGATAGTTGTCGACACTTCCACCTCGTACTTTTTGGTAGTGTGTTTCATTGAAAGGTAATTATATATATAGAGTGTGCAATGAATTTAAAGTTCATTGCAGTGAATTAAAAAATGGTTATGCACAATTCCTTCTCTTTTCACATTGCAGTGAATTAAAAAATGGTTATGCACAATTCTCTTTCTCAATGGAAGTTCATTGCAATGAATTTAAATTGTTATTATTATTGATTGTATAAGAACATAAGCTTTTGCAGATTGTTTGTTAAATCCCTGTTGATGCTTGAAACCTGCCTGTTGATGCTTGAAACACGTTGTCTCTGTGGCCCAAGTTACGGCATACTTCCATTGATTTACAAACATTTGTAGTTTTAATCAAACAAGTACTGATGTCTTGAGATTATTTCCAAAAGTTTTATTGATGTTTAATGTTTTAACCTCACTCGATAAAGTGTAATTTAAAGAATATCTGGAAACAGTTTTGGTATATTAGATTGTATGTAAAAAAGTTGCAAGATTCTTGCTGCTGTTGAAGTAATTGTGGCTCAAGAACTTCAATTTGAAGTGGTTGTCTTCGATTTCAGGATGGAGATTTGCAGGTGGTGTGAGGCTGCGGGGATATTGCACTACTTCACTGTTGGATTCTTTGGAAATTCAATTTGTGGCTCAAGAACTTCGGAACGGTGTTACGATATAGTGCATTATACCATAGCGTTACGATTTACTATAGTGCATTATACTAATTGATTAGTGGTTATACTATAGTCTTTCCAATTATACCGTACTGTAGCGTATTAATTTGAATTTTATACTGTAGCTTGTCAGCCTAGGCTACTGTAGCACGTCAGCCTAGGCTATTGTAGCGCGTCAGCCAAGGCTACTTTATTATGTTAGGATTAGTCATTGAATTACTTTTGCTAATTTAGACCTACTTGCACTCCTTAAAAGTTTTTGTGACTCACTTTTAAGTTGGGTCCTTGCTTTAGACCAATTTGTGTTTCCCCCAAAAAAAATTATAAATTCGATATTTTTCGATATGATAAATGTGGTATATCGGTATTTTCGATATTTCCTACACCCCTAGTTAATATTGCTTTTATTAAAAAATTAATAAAATTTTCCTTAAATTATATGTAAAAGTTATGTTTTTAGTAAAGAATGAAATTAATAAATTCCAAAGTTAATAAATATAAATATTTATATCTACTTTTATAATATAAAATATTGCACAGAAGTAGCCATAATCTCTAAAGATTATGTTATCAATTCACGGATAATATTAATACACTTTTCCTTATATATTATATATAAATATTTGACTTTATTCAAATTATTAAATTTAATTAAGACATTGTTATTATTAAATAACACTTGATGTATCTTATAAAATCATGACTAAATCTGTTATGTTCAGTTATGAGTTAAATGTTTTAATAATATATTATCAATCAGCAGTATTTCTATTTTTTTTTTCCTTCTATATTCATAAACTGGAAATGTGAAGCACATTCACAGTAACTCACGAAACAAAATGAGCAATTTTCGCAATTCAATTCAATTTTTGTAAGGAGTTCATTTTGGGTTAATATTGCATTTATTAAAAAATTTATAATTTTTTCCTTAAATATTACATCTAAAAGTTATGTTTTTAGTAAATAGTGGAATTAATAAATTTTAAAATTAATAAATATAAAATATTTATATCTTGTTTTATATTTATCTACTTTTATAATATAAAAAATTGCGCGGAATTAGTCATAATCTCTTAAACTTATGTTATCAATTCACGGATGACATTAATATATTTTTCCTCATATATTATTTCTAAACATTTGATTTTATTCAAACTATTAAATTTAATTAAGACATTGATTGTTATTATCAATTAAGACATTGTTATTATTAATTAGGATTAGTCTTGTATACATTAGTTACACGGTGCAATTTTATACTATTGACTTTCAATTAAGACATTTTTCTTATATTTATTTTCCTTAAATAATATCTAATATTTTTAGTAAATAGTGGAATTAATAAATTCCAAAATTATTAAATTTTTCCTTAAATAAAGGTGAAATTATGCTTTTAGTAAAGGGCGAAATTAATAAATTTTTCCTTAAATTTCAAGACTTTATAATTCGTCCAATTTTTTTCTTAATAAACTCCATTTGAAGCCTTATTCTAATTCTAAGTGTCTGACTCACCTCTCCTTGGCTTGTATCTATTAATCACAACACAAACATTGTGAAGCATATTTAATTCATGAATAATACCATAAAAGTGATGCATGCAAGAAAATGATTTTCTATTAATCAAAATCATCCTACAGTGTCACATATACATGCAACGCAGTGCTGAGTAAAAATCATGTCACCTTTTAACTTTACAATACATCAGGTACAAACTTTCCTCCAAACATATATAAGCACCTTAAATCAAACACAATATGCAAGCCTTGTGTTAAATGTATTGATGCATCTTTATCTCAGTATCTGGTGTCTCGCATTTTCTTTTCATTGTTCTCATCCTTGACTGTTCAGTAACCAGTAGAGATGCCAATGGGTCAACCGGGGCGGATCAAGCCCGATCCACAATGAAATCAGTAGCGACCCATTTTACTCGGGCATGATCTTTTAGTTGTATCCTCCTATTTTTCCCATTCTCATTCTGTCCAGCGCTCTGCTAAAGAACCATCTCTGTTGCAGTGGCCAAATGATAAGTTACAATAAAATAAATAAGTTGAGAAGTTCATCAGCGAGATTGAAGCAAATCCTGAGAAGAGATTTGAGCAAGTTTAAAGAATAATTTCTTAGGCCATCTCAAGGCCATTCAAATTTACTAGTAATATCTGCATAGAACTAAGATCGAGTGCAGTGGAGTTGCTGATGCCTTCAGTAGCTAACAGGCCAACTTTTCATCAGCCACCGGTACTACCTAATCAGGCAACAAGAATTATATAAACATATATAAGTAGAGATAAATAGAAAATGCCAACTACGGTTACTCTGAATGGTTCACCCCCCCCCCCCCCCACCCACCTTCTCTTTTCTCTTTCTTACACACAATTGCAATAGAAACAACTAGAGTAGTCTCCTCTGATTACCTTTTGTTTAGGAGAATCTCTTTCCTGAAGACAGACAATGTGGGCAACGACAAATAGATCAACTCTTTGCAAGGTGAATAGCCACCACACCACGAGCTTAGTTATTTCAGCCATCATCTTTATACCAAGAAAAATCCAAGATGTTATTGCATATGGGTTACATGTAATCAGCCCCTGCCCTCTACTTTGGAAAGTAAAAGCCTGTACATAGGGGCACCACGATCTAACACGTGCTTTTCCCAATCTGATGGCACTCCGAATGGATTTTCCTTCAGCCATTCTATTTTTTCATTAGCAACACATCCTGAATGCTCCACAATTACAAGCTTTCCTTTACCATATTCCATGAAATCATCTTTCATTCTCACAGCAACAGCTTCTATATCAGATTGGAGAAATACCTGCATATTGAGAGAGGAAGAAAAAACAGATGTCTCACTGCCAGTTGATTGAAGCTCCTTCTTTTCAATTATAGGTATTGTAGCAAGATCTCATTTGGAAATGTCAGCCTCGGGAAAGGAGTCCTAAGCACTGAAATGTTGCTGTATTTGTTTTAGTTGGTTAAACTGTGTGTTTCCATATGATCCCTAGCTTGGCTGATTTATTTAATTCATAATTTCCAAAACATCAAAGAGAACACCAGGAATTATAATTTATTTAAACAGACTGTTACATATAAAAGGCGTGCTAATATAAAGAAGTAATTGGATTAGTGGGCCTAATTATATTAATTTAATATTATTAATTTCAGTTTGATTAGTCGGCCCATGGGCTTAGGTTTCTATTTAAACTGCATTGTTAGTCTTGAACCGTCACTTTTTGGGAAGAGATTAATTATTCAGCCAAGTTTGGCGTGGGACGAGTTCATCTCGTAAGTTCAGTTTATCTTTGTTTTGATCTAATCATCTCCTTAACTCAATAATTGGTCCGACCCTACCAGCGATATGACGAGATCAGAGGAAAGAATCAGTACGTTAGAGAAGGGGATGGTTACTCTCGATGCTAGTGTGGTGGAAATCCGTGCCTCTGGGTTTGAAGAGATACGTGCGATGTTGCGCACGATATCAACGGGGACAGATACTGTGGCGGAGGGGTCAACATCGGCAGCAGAGGACAATCCCTTCGCCCAACCGCATGTCGCCAACCAAACTCCACCTCCACCCATCGTTCAACAAACCGCCTCACCTTCTGTACAACCTCCTCGCCTAGAACTTCCGAATTTCAATGGCGAAAATCCGTCAACATGGATATCTAGGGCAAATCAATTTTTTCGTATTGAGAACACCCCCAATGACATGAAACTTGAGTATGCCTTGATTGCAATGGAAGGGTCGACACTCCATTGGCTTCAATGGTTAATGGGGCGAATGCCTACTCTAAGTTGGCGACGCTTCACAATCGAATTGTTGAAAAGATATGGCGATAAACCCCGCGCTAATCCCTGTGAAGCGTTAGCTTCGACTCGCCAAACGGGCTCGGTGGACGAGTATGTAGATGCATTTATCTCTCGAATGGCAGGGGTTCCTTCACTTTCTGAAATGGACGCCGTAGGCCTTTTTCTTCATGGCTTAAGGGAGGACATTCGTGTCTGCATCCGTTCCAAAGATGCTAAAGACATATGCACAACTATGCACCTAGCGCGAGAAATCGAACATGAAATTGCAACGACCAAGCCTTCCTTCTATGGCCGATCAGCCCCAACCTAGAATCACTCTAATTCAGGATTTCAACCTCCACATCAACAGCACTATTTTCGTTCTACGGGAGTATTCGCACCACGAAACCCGACTTCTAGTTTTCAACGGGCCTCTGAACCTCCACGCACTTCAGGCTCTAATACACAGGGGCTGTCTTACTCAGATTCATCTACCAATTCGGTGAATAAGTTACCCCGTCCACCACGTCAGATGTCTCAAAGCGAGTATCGAGATTTACGGTCATAAGGGTTATGTTTCCGTTGCCGTGAGCCCTATAGTCCCACCCATTGTGCTAACAGATCTCTTCAAGTAATGGTAGTGCTAGACGAAGATGAGGAGCTCGATCCTGGAGAATCAAATGGGCCTTAGGATCCGAAAAATGTAGAGGATATTACTTTTCAATCACTGCAGTTGTCGGCTCACTTTTAGGAAAAAATGGTGATACTGAGGTGGTGGCAATGGTTGATAGCGGAGCCACTCATTGTTTTATTTCACAGAAAACGGTGGCTTCCCTGGGTCTCCCGGTCGACGAATCGATTACACTTCCAGTGAAATTGGGCAATGGGAAAGACATTAATACTGCTGGGCGCTGCCCCCGTATTTCTTTACAGTTTGGTACAGTAAGGTTCAACTTTTCTGCTTAAATTTTTCCTGTAAGTGGGGTGGATATTTTTTTAGGGGTTACCTTCCTTGCTGCCTTGGGTGACATTCAGGTTAATTGGGCTACACAAATGCTTAAATTTACCCTTCTTGATCAACAATTTTGCCTGCAAGGGAACCCGGGATTGGAGAAACGCCAAATCTCAGCTGCAACTTCTCTTAAATTGGCTGATATTGAATCTTGCTGGATTCTTTGGCAATCTGAGTTGCATCAATTGGACAGTAATCAGTCAAGTATTTTGGCTCCAGAAGTTCAGCAAGCATTGGATGAATTTTCCCATGTTTTATCCCCTCTTCCTGGTCTTCCTCCTTCACGGGATTGCGACCACCGTATACCACTACAACCAGGGGCTGTTCCAGTTTCAGTACAACCATATTGGTATAGTGCTGCCCAAAAGACAAAGATTGAACGTCTGATTGAGGAGATGCTTTCAGCAGGTCTAATTCAGCCAAGTACAGGACCCTACTCTAGTCCGGTTCTCCTGGTGCACAAAAAGGATGGAAGTTGGAGATTTTGTGTGGACTATCAGGAACTAAATAAGCACACGGTGCCCGATAATTATCCGATACCCGTCATACAGGAACTTTTAGATGAATTGCATGACGCTTCGTGGTTTACTCGTCTTGATCTGAGGGAGGGTTATCATCAGATTCGTGTGGCACCCGAAGACATCCCAAAGACTGGATTTCGTACGCATTCAGGCCATTATGAGTTTGTTGTGATGCCCTTTGAGCGACGGAACGCTCCATCCACGTTTCAAGCTATTATGAATGACTTATTCAGACCATTACTTACGAGGTATGTGTTGGTGTTCTTTGACGATATTCTCATTTACAGTTCTGATTGGCAATCCCACATTAACCATCTTCGTGAGGTTTTGAGAATTTTAGTTGCAGCCTCTTTTGTGGTGAATCCCAAGAAAAGTTTTTGGGCTCAAAGTTCTATAGATTACTTGGGTCACGTAGTTTCGGCTGAGGGGGTGCAAATGGACCCCTCTAAAGTGATGGCTGTCTTGCAGTGACCAACTCCTAAGTCGGTAAAAGGGGTGAGAGGATTTTTGGGTTTAACAGGATATTATCGTCGTTTCATCAAGGATTATGGTAAGATTGTTCGGCCTTTGACTAACATGTTACGTAAGGAGGCTGACTCTCGTTTTTCTTGGAGTTCTGAAGCCCAAGCTGCCTTTGAGGCCATCCAAAAGGCCATCACATCAGCCCAAGTACTTGCTGTCCCTGACTTTTCGGCACCTTTTCTCATCGAGTGTGATGCTTCTGGACGAGGTTTAGGGGCTGTTTTGATGCAACATAAACGTCCGATTGCATATTTCAGTAAGGCTCTCTCTGATCGTAATATCTCTAAATCCACCTATGAGAAGGAACTGATGACCTTAGTACTTGCGGTTCTTCATTGGCGATCATACCTTTTGGGTCGAAAATTCATTGTTCGGACTGACCACCATAGCTTGAAGCATCTATTACAGCAGTCTATCACTTCTCCGGCGCAACAATATTGGGTTTCTAAACTCATTGGATTTGATTTTGAGATTGAGTACAAGGCCGGCATTACGAATGTTGCTGCTGATGCCTTATCGCGCCGAGACTCGGATATCGCTTGTGAGGCAATTTCAGTTCCTTGTTGGATGGAGTGGTCAGCCTTGAAACAGGCTGTTCGTGCAGATCCGTTGTACGCTCCAGTGATACAGACCCTTGAGAGGGGAGTAAAAGTTGATTGCCCTTTTGTACTAGTTAATGGGATCCTCTATTTCAAGGATCGTCTAGTTATTCCTTCGACTTTGGAATGGATTCCTCGATTATTGACAGAGTTCCATTCGGCTCCTACCGGAGGGCATGCAGGAGCCTATCGGATGTACCGTAGATTGGCAGTGAATGTCTATTGGCCTGGTATGATGGAGATTTTGACTCGTTTTGTGGCTGAGTGTTTGGTTTGTCAGCGCAACAAATCAGACTCACATTCTCCCGCAGGACTGTTGCAACCGCTGCCTATTCCAGAACAGGTGTGGGAAGATGTGAGTATGGACTTCATCACTGGGCTGCCTCGTTCTCAGAATTTGGACGTTATCTTGGTGGTTTTGGTCGAAGGCTACCCATTTTATTGGCCTTTTGCACCCTTTCACAGCTCGAGGGGTGGCTCTTGCTTTCGCAAGGGAAGTAGTCCAGCTCCATGGTGTACCTTGATCCATTGTATCGGATCGTGATCCAATCTTCCTTGAATGTGCTCAACAACGCATGACTCGTGAGTCGAACAAACACCGTCGTGATGTTGTCTATGAGGTGGGTGATCGAGTCTTCTTGAAGTTTCGGCCTTATCGTCAGTTGTCTTTGTTCAAGAAACTCAATGTGAAGTAAGGCTCCCCGATATTTTGGTCCCTTTGTTATTTCGCATTGAATTGGTCGGGCTGCTTACCGGCTGGTTTTGCCTGAGGAATGTTGCCTGCATCCTGTTTTTCATGTATCTTAGTTGAAGGCCACAATTGGGGATCATGTGGCAGATCCCAATCTACCCTTGGATATTACAGATGAGGCTGCTCTCTTTATGCCTTCTTAGGTACTTTGGGCTAGACAGATTTGGCATGGAGATCAACGTGTTTCTCAACTCTTAGTGGCTTTGGCTGATCGTCCGGAGGAGGAGGCAGCATGGGTGGACAAGGAGTTGTTTCGTGCTCAGTTCCCTGAATTTAGCCTTGAGGGCAAGGCTGTTCTCGATAGGGAGGGAATTGTTACATATAAAAGAAGTGCTAATATAAAGAAGTAATTGGATTAGTGGGCCTAATTATATTAATTTAATATTATTAATTTCAGTTTGATTAGTAGGCCCATGGGCTTAGGTTTCTATTTAAACTGTATTGTTAGTCTTGAACCATCACTTTTTGGGAAGAGATTAATTATTCAGCCAAGTTTGGTGTGGGACTGAGTTCATCTCATAAGTTCTGTTTATCTTCTGTTTTGATCTAATCATCTCCTTAACGCTAACACAGACTATAGAAGCAAGATGAAAAAAAAATCTTCAATTATAAGGAAAAGAACAGAAGGAAATAGTTTCTAACTTTATATGTTATAGATTAAAATATGTTTTCATATTCATTTACGGATGTATATAATTAGATCAAATTCTTAATATGAAGGGAAATATGATTGTAGGGCAGGTAAATAGTTACCTTCCCACCAGATACCAGCATATTGGCTATTGCATCAACTAATGGCCTCTGCAACATTCTCCACCTGTATTGTGGTTTATTGAAATCTGGGTTCGGACACTGAAATAAAACATATTGCCAAGTAAGAAACCATGACTGCTGCCAATGATTTAGATGAGGAATATATATGAGAAGGAAGTAGAACCCCAAGACGAATCATTAATTAGTTGTTTAGGGCTGACAGAAAAATAAGCCCCTATATTCAATTAGTTGTGAACATATATACTTCAAAAAGAAACAATAAAAGATGCAGTAGGTAATCTTTGTGAACTTTAGATCTCTAAGTCCTATAGAGAAAAGTATTCATGAAGTTAGAAAACAAGCAGTTCTTACGATAAAATGCGTAGATGCAACTAAAATGCCAGTATATTACCTGTATTGATACAAGAACCAACTCCCCTGGGTAACTGGAAACTATGGACTGAAAAGTTGATGTTGCATTTGTTGTAATAAAGTGCCTAAAGACAAGACAAACCATATAGGTAATGTTATAAACTTCTTCATTGCTAATTACTAATCTGAAGCTGCAACCATTTATAGACAAAAGAAGCAATGATCCTGCTCTCCTCAACTCCCACCCCCTGCACCCACTCCCACAATGCCCCACGGTAATATTGGTTGCAGCACTAAGATAACTTCATTCGCAGCAATTAGAAATTTGTGGCATGAATAGGAAAGCTAGACTTTTATTTTACTATTACCAAAAATAGATTTGATATTAAAGGGTTACAAGAGGGTATCATCTTGTACGTGCAATACTTGCCACTAATTCATTTTCTACATTTTTATTCTTAGTAGTACCATAAAGGTCCATGTTTGATCCAAACAAGTGAACAACTATGTTTAAGTACCTCTAAAATCATGATATTGGGACTTGTTTCATCAAGAAATTACTGCAGTCTAAACCCAAACGAGCCTGAGGTTCTTTCCTCCTAGACATTGCCAACTGATCTTCAAACAACTCGAATCATATTCACTTTGATTAAAATAGTTATTTTACATAGTAGACTACAAGATGATAGTGGGAGTTAAATGACCTAAATCATCCATTTAGTCATATATAAATAGTTCCTAAATAGCAGCAAAGGACAAATGTTGTATAGGGATGAAATTACGTACACATTGTGGATACCAAGTCGATGAATATCATCTATACAACGATCCACCAGCTGACGTGTGACGTTCACGAGAGAGAAAAAAATCACCAATTAGTTCTATACATCAAATCCAATCATCAATTACTTTTAAATATACAAGACCTTTGCATTAATTTCGAGCCCAAGAAAGTTCATATCTTTTCTCCTTGCCCCCATTCCAAACAAGAACATGCCATTTCCTGTCAAAGCATCCAACTATTACTTTACTTTTAGCAAATCTTTTAGACTGCTAATAAATGCAAAATATATCCACAGAGCAATTATTTAAACAGGAAAGTGTCAGCACATTAACACCCATGTCTGAGGTAAGATAATATTTTCTCCATATACAGGTCGATTGAGGATCTGAAAATTTTAGATCAGTATATATGGGTTGAGGAGCCCTACCAAAGATACTTTTACTCTCTGCCAAAGGAGCATGAATACACAATTCAAAAGCCAAAAAAGTTTGGATGCTTGCCAGACCATTATTAATGAATGTGTGCAGGAGAATTTTTATCTGGAAAAAGAACGAAAGAAAAAAAAAATGCACTTCTCAAAAGTAAATTTCTCCTTGCAATGATCAAAGAGAGAAAATATACCTTCTAACATGTTCAGCAAAACAGAGAAAGATCACTGAACCATATCCCTTTTGCAGACAAACTCCCAGAGATTAATCAGTGGATCATTTGTAGCATGGTGTAAAAACCAAGCAAACAGGGAAAGTCCAAATTTTGATGGAAATGTCATTCAGCTTTATTGCTTCCAAGAAATCAAGGTACTATGAACAAGAAACTTGAAAGTGCCATATAATGCATAATCACATGTCATTTTTCCTAAATAAATAGTTTAGCCATCACATGAACATATACATATGTACACTATTTAATTGTGTTTTCCCATCTAATTGGGAGGTTTCATGCAAGGAGATGCAATAGCCAGATAACTTTGCGTAAAGGGATGTGGATAAACTCAAATCAAACCATAAGATGTAATAAAATGATCATGCGTATTAGTCAAGTGAAATTTACCACTTCCAATATCAACAACCAGAGGCCTCATAGGATCATCATAAAAAACACTCCAGTCTACCATAAAAGGATATGCCTGTGATTGCGAAGTTCCAAGCATTATAAGGAACAGGGACATTTTCAAGAAGAAAAATTAGTTTACAGATAGTAGATGAGACAATCATAATTATAACTAAAATTTACAAGTTGAAGGGAGGAAAATGAATATGATAAATACATGCTGAACAAGGGACATGATTTTTTTATTATAAGTTCCACCACAAAACCACAATTGATTTGCACATATACTCAAAAATGGATTTCAGAGGCATACTCTATCTAATGCCATGAGCCCGGGAAGTTTTCCTCCTTTAAGAACCTCCCAAACAACTGCAGCACTTTTTAGAATATTATCATTTGAAAAGGACTTTGATTTGTCCATTGATTCTTCAAATTCCATTTTTCCAACAAAAGATACATCACAACTGCTTAGAGTACCAAGTGCTTCAGCCAGTTTAAGTGTTCCACCTTTGTCCTCTTTCGTAATGCTGAATCTTAATGGGCCAATCCACAATACCTTCTGAAGAACTTAAAAGGGCTCATGTCAAGACAAACACATAGAAGCACCAAAGTCCACAGGACAAAATTCAACAGTGAAAACCAGGTATTAAATATGAAAACTCAATATGAACAAATTAGTTTCCCTCAAATAACAGAAACTATAGACCATGTCTATAAGCAATGAGTCATCCTTTTATGAGGAGGTGAATTGTGAAGGACACATGTTCAGAAATGGAATGATTTTTTCTTTTGATCGGTAAATTTAGTTGTTAATAGTTAGAAGTTAGTTCAGAAATGAAGTGATTATTGATGTTACATAGATACTGGAAAATCTGAATCACTTTCCAAGTCTATGGCAACAATTATGATGTGTGCCAAACTGCCAATGTTCTGGCAGAAAGAGCAGAAATTCATCAAAGCTAAGAAGAAAACGAAGAAGAATAAAGTTACTATTCATTCAGAGTACTTTCAAATGGGGAGCCATTACAAGTATATCTTCCACTTCATTAACGATGATAAAGCCAGTTAGTTTACTTCACTAAATCTGGGAATAACCACGCTAGGCTAAGATATGATGACAAATACAGATTGTGATTTGGGTAACAATACGATGACAAATACGGGTTGACAGTTGAACAAAAATACAATTTTACAACATTCAACATATCCAGCTAATAGTTTCTTTCTCTAAATCTGAGCAATAATTGTGCAAGCCTGTGATAAGATGACTAATACAGATTCAGAGCACAAAGAGAGCACTTCAAGTAAAATACAATTGTATAACATTCAACATATCTAGCTAATCAGTTTCTTTCTGTATATTAGGCTTAGATAAGATGACCAACAAGTGTTGATACTTGAGAGTACAAAGAAAAAAATTGAGGGAAATACAATCTAAAATATTAAACATATCATCAAGAAATTGGTAAGCACCTTGCAATTTGAAAGCAAATTGGTCATTTCTTCCAAGGAACTTGGTCCAATATCAACAGGTTGCCAACCTGGAACCATAAGTTTGAAAACGCAATTGAAATGTATCAACATAGCTAAAACATAATTTGGTTACTTTCAAGGTTAACCTAACATGTGCAACAAATTTATATATTTTCTAAAAAATAAGTAAGATCGTGACACTTGAGGTGTTTCCATGGTGCAACAACATGAACGCTGATATGTAATGGATTTACCTTCACGGATATTATCCACCGAAACTATTTCCATCTTATTTGGAATATGATCTTTGATGCACCAAACATCTCGAGGAAGACAAAGTGGAATGTTTCTCGCCTTTGCAAACTCCACTATATTGGCAGCTTCCTTTAATGCTCCAACTTCCACCAATCTCATAGGAACAGGTACTCCTAGCGCATGCAATATTTGGAAAGCCATATGTCCAACAAACACTAGACTGTCACATATAGTTGCTAAGAACTGCACGGCAGCAGCTTTACCTGCAAAGTTGCCTCCACCTATCTGCGTACGAAAATTGAAGAACTATGATTATTATACAAGCAGGCTTGAGAAAGATATTACAGCCACTCATAATAAGCTCTTCAACAGATAAGAAGATATAATTACAATAGCCACATAGGGCCTCCTAGTGGTGTTGATGATTTTCTTCAGCTTATATATGCCCTCCTCGAAATAAAACCCAGCAACGCAGGCATAACAAAAGCTAGCCACACCAACTGTTGAAGCAAGAACTTTATGACACTCGGAAAAGGCATCATTAACAATTATATCGACCCCAAATGCAAGTTCTTCAGAAAAATTTAAACAATTGGCTCTTTCCCCCTTAACATAAAAGAGGTTTTCAAGCAGAAGAATGTGAGATCTTTGACTATCTTCCACATCTGAATGCAAGTGTTGTGAATCATGTTTCACTGGAACAACTTCAAGTTCAAGCATGGACGACAGGAAATCTGCAACACAGACAAACCAATAATAAGGAGAGCTTAATATGTGACTCATGGTATCGCAAAAACTAACATGATCCTTGATCTAGTGGAATTAAATGTCACACCTGCAACAGATTCCGTCGTGAGACGTGCTTTTGAGTGAGACCTATAATTTCTATTCTCATTCCAGCTACCAACCAGAATTATTTTGGCACCCGATTCATACAAGTACTTAATGGTGGAAAAAGCATTTTCTGGCAATGACTGATGTTCCTTCATTCCATTGAGTAAGATCACTGCATCAAACCTGACCATGGCCACTTTTCTGAAAAGCTCCTCCTTTGGGAAGTTTCTAAGTGATTTTACATGTGGGAAGCCATCACAATTGGCATCCTAAAGAAAAATATACATGTAGAAGCTAAGCAAGCAAGTTTAGAAACGGCAGTAACATTTTTTTCCTCAATAGTCTTTGAATCTCAGAGCCCCTTTACAGGATGCAGTAATAAATAATAATTGAAAAGGCACACTCATATAAAAACATAACAACTAAAATAGACTCCTTTTAGTTTCATTATCTTTAGGTCATGGCTAATTTCATAATATATCAAGTTCACAAATGAAAGCAAGATTTTTTTTCTCAAAAACATTAACTCTTAAATTGTATGTAATTTATTCATTGCAGTTAAGCTTCAGATAAAAAGCCCCAAGCATAACTTCATTGTGCTTCTATAGGGTATATTCCTAGAATGATTTGGTATGTTACAAATTATGACCATAACATGAAATGAAATCGCTAAATAACAGCGTCAATGGAAAAATATCAGTGGAATCTATTTACCTCTTGTACAAGTGAACGCTCAGCTTGATTAACCAGCTTATCAACTGTCAAAATATAAATTAAAAAATAAATATAAGCCTATATTCAGTAAAATGTAGTGAGCAAAAAGAGACTTACAAATTATACAATAAATTGGAAAATACATAAATGAATAAACCTGAAGATGACGAAAGAACGGCGCTGCATTTCTGTTTATTAAATCCAGAGAGACTCCTGGGATGAAAACATGAATTAGGCGGCGCAAGTTTGAGTGGATTGATGGCGTAACTTGGGCGATTCGCATTGTTGAAGAAGAGATTTAGTTGAGGAAAATCAACAACATTATTCATCCTGTTCAGTATATGATAGCAGTTGGGATGGGGTTTTTCATCAGGCGGAAAAGCGTTTAACGGATCGCAAATTCTACTTTATTTCACTTACGTCCTCCGAGATACTATAAATCCTACTTTTCTCCCCTTCACTTTCCACGTTACTAATTATTACTCCCTCCCATTCCACTATAAGTTTCTTATTTTCTTTTTTGGATGTCACATAATAAGTTTTTCATTCCATAAAAAACAACAACACTATTTCATATATTAATAAACAAATACTCCTTTTCACAATTTTCCATTACTTTTTTACAACTTTCCATTACGTTTTCACAATTTTCCATTATTTTATACAAAAGTCAACATGTGGTCCACCATATAATAATAAATAAATGTACTTTCTTAAACAAAACAATAAAAAGAAACAAGAAACTTAAAGAGGGACGGAGGGAGTGCTATCGTACTTTTTTCTCAAAATATAAACGACGGAAAATTGAGATGCAATGCAAATGAGAGACAAAATATTAAAAATGATCCTATAATTTTTGTTTTGTTAGGAGAAGTTGGGACATGAAGGAATGGATAGACTCCATAATTCAACAATCTCCATCTTATAATATCCTTTAAATTATGTGAACTTTTAAGGGGTAATTTTTTATTTTTTTTGGGAGGAGTAATAAATAAGCCAAGGTTATTGACACTAGTCTATTTAGGCCTCGTTTGGTAGCAATAAAAAGGCCCTGAAAAAAATCGTTGCTCGCCTACCAAACGCCTAAAAACAAATCACACCTGCC
Source organism: Prunella vulgaris (assembly GCA_026898435.1). Lineage (NCBI taxonomy): Eukaryota > Viridiplantae > Streptophyta > Magnoliopsida > Lamiales > Lamiaceae > Prunella > Prunella vulgaris. The sequence goes on along the minus strand of JAPKLY010000153.1, from coordinate 608,096 downwards.
CAGACCTTTTCACGGTCATCTCCCAATTCCTACAATTTTATACAGTTTGTTCATGAGGCCATGAAAATAAATCTGACCCATACACCTGCGATACAGTTTCATGACACCGAATCGCGAGCTCTGCTTTCAGCCTTGGCTGCACCACTCCTCCCCCCCCCTCCACCGCTCCTCCCCCTTCCGTCGAGCCGCTCCTCCCCCCCTCTGCAGCGCCGCTGCTCCCCCCTCCCCCGCCGCGCCGCTCCTCCCCCCTCCGCCGCCGCGCCGCTCCTCCCCCGCCGCGCCGCACCGCTCCTCCCCCGCCTGCGGTAAGTGGAGTAGCGGTTCCAATGGCTGGTTCAATGGAGGCGGCTGATTAGTCAATAGAGAAGGTGACGAAATTCAGAAAAGGAAATTACCAATTCTGAGTCGCCATTAACGATGAGCAATCAGGTAAGCGGTTCCAATGGCAGGTTCGATGGAGGCGGCAGATTCGTCAATTTTCGGAGGTGACAAATTCAGAAAAGGAAATTACCTGAGTCGGCATTAACAATGAGCAATCAGGTAATCTTCTGCCATTTCTGATTCACCTGCTTCTACAAAAGAAATTGAACACAAAGAATATTACCGGCGAAGATTGCGTGGAAGACGTACGCGGCGGCGGGCGGGGAGAAGTGGCTCGGCGGTGGAGGGGGAGGAGCGACGGTGGTGGTGTACATATTTTCTCTATTTTTATCTTTCCACATTTTGGAGACTTGGGTGGAGAAGAAGACTCTGCATCTTCAACAGAGAAATGATCAAATGTTTTAATTCTTACCAAACAAAAGTATAAATACCTTTTCTCATTGTATCATGAGGGTCCCACCATTTTTCTTTTCTTACCTTTTCACACCTCTTTTCCCATCTCACCTACCAAACGAGACCTTAGTGAATACACTAATTCTCCGTTCATTAATATTTTGTGAAATTTTGTCACTTTTTCAGCAATTTTATAAACACAGTGAAAATCGAAAAAATATTTGTAAAAAATTGCTGAAAATTTGTGAAAAATTCGAAAAAATTTGGTGATTTTTTTTGAAAGTAGTGTATTTACCTTTTGGGTGGTGCTAATAACCTGGGCTAATAAATATTGCATGATTTGAGAGAAGAGGAAGGGGAATACATATTTCAGAACAAGGCCCAGAATCTGGCCCAGGTATAGGTTTAGAACTAGGCCCAAAAAATTCATCGCCATTGTCATCAAATAACCGATAAGGAATATGAACTGTGGAGGCTGTTGAACAGAGTGAAGGAAGAGCGAGTGGATCAATGGAGAAGTACTTTGGAAACGCATATCGGGGCGATCCTGGGGTTCCACACGGTGATCCGGATGCTTTCGTCAACATATGGCTCGGGTCGATTGCTTTCTCCGCCATCACCTGGGTCAATCCTTACATGTGGCAACTCTCCAGCCAATTCAAGTACTCTAACATGCTTCTTTCCTCTCTATCTTACCCGTTTCAATCTATACGTTTGTATCTGTGTTGTGTGCTTTTTTGTTCAAGCGCGTTCTATGGCATAAAATTTTGTTTTGGTGAATTTAAACCCTCGTAAGTGTAATTAGAGGCATTTCATCCGAATGCTTTAGGCTTTTCAGTAATAGAATAACAGATAATTTCACCAGTTGATTTCCAGATTTTATTGGCTCTCTTCGTCAAAAATGTATCGGCATTTGTGTGGAGCTGCTTAATTCGCGCTTCTTGTTATTTTTAAGCCTCGTTTGGTGTATAATGATAAGTCTTAATAGTTGATTATGAAACCCCATTGGAAATTCTCTTGTAAAGAAGACCTTTCAACTGGAAATTTTCATATAACCGTATGAGTCGATAAAGCAGATTTTCTAATGTATCATATCAACATGTGGATATCTTTTGGTATATAAACCTGCTGGTGAAGTGCTCTTGTCATTGCAGTATAGTATCATAGCTAATCCTGATCCTTTTTGTTTTATCACTGAGAAATGTGTACAATTCATTGCTCAAAACTAGCACATAAACCCTGATAGATAGATGTGTCTTCAAGCTATAGAAACCTTTAGCCAGTTTTACAAATTTTAAAATTCATGTGTAAGTCCATGTTCATTAGTTGCTTAGATTCGATCAAGTAGGATATGTATAAGGGATTCTGTATAAGAAGACAGGTGTACATTGTGTCTCGTTAGTCACTGCCTTCTTCCAATAATCATGAAGTTTTTGTAAATGGCATTTTTTTGGGGTGGAGGTGAGGAGAAGAGAAATGCATCTCGCTGAATTAAGATTTCAGGAAGAAAAATTTAAACTAATGATTCATTATACAAAGCACTGTCATGTACTAAAACAGTTGCTTGCACCTGTTTTGCTGCAAGACTCTTCAGAATTTCATAGCCCTCTTATATCTGCAGATGTAATGAATAATCTGTTCTTGTTAGAAAAGCTTGTATCTTGAACAAAAACATCACAATGCTTTGCCCATTCGGGACAGTTGCCGAGACTATACATACTACCGTCAATTGCAGCACCTTGATAACTTTGGACTGTAATTTTCCCCAATTTCATACAATGTTTCCATGAAGTGACTCCTTGAATATGGAATCATTAAACATGTGTTGGGTCCCTGATCTCCCAAAAACTATCTCAAGAGGTTTAATAGGGTCATTGACCCACTGATTACCAACTACTAATCTTCTTACTTTTGTTGCATTATCTGTTATTGATAGAGATCAATTTAATTTCAGATTATATTGTGTTATATCCTGCGGGAGTACTTCAAGAAGCACATTTTATTTCTTCCTTGTAGACTAATAAAATATGTTTTCTTTGAGCTGGACTACCATGCTTGTTGCTTTAGGACCATTGCTATACGCGCTTAATCTTTCAATCATTTTGAGAATACTCCACATTCTATGGTGCAGTTGGCATGACAAGGCAATGCTTTTTGAGCAATACCACTGGAAGAAAGCACGCGCCAAGAAGCAACCTTACCAATTTCAGGTACCTTTCCTCAAGCTCCCAACTTACTCTATGCAGCAACCTTTAATATAGATATACTGCTATATTTTGGCTTCTGCAGTTTCAGGTCAATTTGATTCTTACATTTCATTTTGAATTTGTAACAGTGGAATAAGATGGACAAAGAAGTACGAGACTCGTACTACTTCAACTGGCCTGTCTACTTCCCTTGAGTCTTTTTCAACCCAATAGCATTTGTCTTCTGATCTCGACATCTCGGACAAGTAGCATTTTGAATCCATCGCCCCCCCCCCCCACAAATGAAAGGAACAAGAATTGTAGCATGAAGCTTCTTCTTGTGAACTTGTGCACATCTGTTTGGAAAAAAAAAATTGTTATGATTATGTAGATTGTTTAAAATCAAGTGAGACATGAAATCATGCTGCAATTCTCATTTTGTTTAGAAGGAATTATTGATATTGAATTCCACCCACCCTCAGTCCCCAGGGAGGCAGAGAGAGGGGGGCCAAATTTACCTGATGAACATTTGGAGTCATTATCAACATCTAACAGGGTGCTTGGTTTAATTTTTTTTTGATGAGAATGGTACAGGGAATAAATATTTAGTGGTTAATGGTTAATAAGAAAGACATTTTTTCTTTAAATTGCAGTGAGGGGCAAGTGTGCAAAAATTATAAAAAAATGTATATTGAAAAGCAAGTATTATAAAAATTGCACATTTGTCTCTCTTTGTATAAAATTTAAAAACTGTCATTGTAACTGTTCCTAAAATAAACACACCCTGATATTATAACTACCATTGAAATAATCCTTCCACTTATACATCCCTTTAATCCTAAGCCCCAGTATCATTAAACATTAATCTAATACTCTGATCTGCCAAATTTTGCAAAATGAGATGTAATCATTCATCATATTAATATGCTGCATCTTATTGATTTCTTTTATGCATAACCAATCCAGGAAACAAATGGAGTATATAGAGAAGCAAATTCCCTAAAACGAATTAAAGAATGTTAGAGCACATGGTTTTATTTTTCTTTTGAACGCATGCATGTTTAGCATATCCTCTCTTGTAAAATCCTGCGTAATTCGTCGGGCTGGCAAGGTACTTCGACGGCACCCCTATGATGGAAGCCGTATTCGTCTTCAGCCATCTTCAACAACCTCAAGAATGCTGGATGCTTCAGAATACACAGCTCCACCACAAACCTTATTGGCTTCTCTTCTTCATTCTTCACAACCACCGCGAAATGCCCCTCCTTAACATCTTCCGGCACTCCCTCACTATCGAATTCTTCGAATATATCAAGCTTTCTTGATACCTGGAGATGGTTCTGTAGTCTCTTCATCAGAAGTTTGACAGAGTTCAAGCAATTTTTCTTCTCTATGGCCATTATTATGGCTGCTTGATTATAGTTTTTTGATTGGTATGTTTGAAGAATTATGGAGGGAATTCTTGAATTTATAGTGTGATTCTATTATGGGGTGGGGGATGAAGCTTCGTTGATGCTGAGAAAATGAATCAATTGGACATTCATGACATGACACTGTTTATTCAGTGTTTGATTGGTGCAATTAATATATGTGTTTCTTGGTCTATGTACTATTTAATTTCGACGCGGAAATAGAACGTATGCTTTCACTTGGTAGGATATGTTATCATATGCCCCAAGAATGTACGACGCTTTGTTTGGCATTCAAGTAAAGATAAGTTATGTCGTGGCCGAAATTGGTTTGGGTGAGATATAAATTCTTGCAGGGAAAATCAATACTCCCTCCGTCCCAACATTTTCTTTATAGGTGGAATTTCATGCATATTAAAAAAAAGTGAAGTATGTGAGTTTGAAGTTAAATAATAAAATATAAAAAAATGTACTTTATTGACTTTTGTGAGTATGAGTTGTTTCCTTTTTTGGGATGTGAAGAAAGAGTTGGGACGTCCATATAAGGAAAGTGTGAAGTTTATCTTGGGACAGAGGGAGTAAGATTTAGGGAAAAGTATACAATGGTTCAATAAATTGACGAAAATTACATATTGGTCTCGTGCAAAAAAAAAAAAACACTTCTGTGCAAAAAAAAAAAAATTATCGTGCAAATTTTTTAAACCAATTTATAAATATAATAATTTTTTTGAACTAATACGTAAGTCACCTTAAGATTTAAACTTTAGGCCAAACTTTAACAATATTTCAGTGAAAGTTTCTTCCACTCGAGATTCAATCATGTGTAGTCACAAAATTTCTCCCCACATCACCGCAGGTTTTATCAATACTCAGGATTGACTTAAATTGAAATTGTTCTTATTTAAAAATTCAAACTGGTATAGATGTGTGAAATTAATTTGTTTGTATATTATTTTTAGTGTTTTTCTGAAGTTGTTATCAATATGACAGTGGATGAATTTAACTGCTGATATAATGAATACCTTCGTTCCGGAACTACTTTGAAAGTAGTTCCGGGCAGGCGAACTAAGGAAAAGTAAATATGTGAGTGTAAAGTTAAATAATAAAATAAGAAAAAGTGTATTTTGTTGACTTTTGTGAGAGAGAAAAATTTCCTTTTTTGGTGTGTGAAAGAAGAGTTGGGACGTCCAAATAAGGAAAGTGTGAAAGTAGTTTTGGGACGGAGGGAGTATTATTTTTATCTAAAAGTTTAAACTCCCAAAAATGTGAAATTAATTTATTTTCATTGTTTCTCTAATAAATTACACAAAATTATTAACTAAAAAAACAAATTTATTACTCCCAAGAATATAAATTATTAATCTTGATACAACGGACAAGTTTTGCTACCCTCGAATACGAGGCAATGCACCACTTCAGCCTAATTAAGTATAAAACAACTTGACTATTTAATGTCATATGTTTGCAAAATCTAGAGTCGATCAAATTTGTCATATACATTTATTCATATTATTATATGTATTCGTTAGTATTATATTATTTTACATTTATAATATTTCATTATATAGAATAATATGATATTAATAAATATATATATATATAATAGTACCAATAATAATATTAATTTTATTTTATGAATAATGAGCTTCATAAGAGTATATTCCTTTTTTTTTTCTTTTCGACAGATAAGAGAATACTCCTCAGTCATCAATGTTAGAGATGGCAACGGGGCGAGTCTGGGACGGATTTGGCCAATCTCAGGACCCGCCCTGCCCCATTTCAATTTTGAAGTTGGATCCTCCCTGACCCGCCCCATAAACCCGGCGGGTTTTACCCATCCCGACTCGCTTACCCGCTTATTTTTATTTTATTTTTATTATACATATTAAATGTATTATAAAAAATATCTTAAATTTTTAAATATAACATTTATATGCATTTGAATGATTTAAACAATAATAAATACACGAAATAATCCATTTCAAATTTCAACAAATTAAATCTAAATATTTAAAATAATACATATATTGTTCATTGAAATGAAAATGATAAAATGATTTAATGAATATGTCAATTAATAGCCTAATTTTCATACATTTAATTATACATATATAATATAATGTATTTATTTAACTATATATATTTAGTATATATAAATTATATGCAGGGCGGGTTGGGGTGAATCCACCTAATATCAGGATCTGTTTCAGACCCAACGGGTTTTTTATCAAACGGGTCCAAACCCGCCCCGCAATTTATTTAACTAAATTTTTATCCGACCCGTGTGGAGCGGGTTCGCAACGGATACGTATTTGAACCCGCCCATTGCCATACCTAGTCAATGTTTAGCAATGTTGATTTTTTTTCTTTCTCGAAGCGTACGATCCGTATTAATTTTCGTAGGGCAGCTTGACTTGTACAGTAGGAGAGAGGGGATAAAATAATGGAAAGGGTCCAGTACTTCATGAGGTTTTGACATTGTCTAGCATGTACGGTGTACCCCATTCATCAGACCTCTACATATAAATTAGACTTAAAAAAAATATTACTCCATCTTTTCTAAAGATATATTCACACTTTTTTTATATGTACATGCCAAATTTTTTTCACACCTCAAAAATAATTCATACTCATAAAAAATAATAATATATATTTCTTATATTTTTATTATTTAACTTCATATTAATAAATTTCATTTTTTCCTAATATATGTACAAATTAACTTTATGAAAAAATTTGGGACGAAGATAGTAAATGAAAGAAGGGAAAATAAATTTTCATTTTGGAAACACTATTTAAAGTTGAAAATTTTATTATAAATCATTCTACTATGCATTATATATTTATGTGCATGGTACGCATTTGATTGAAAAAAAGTATTCCAGTTAGAAATCAATAATATCATAAGAAATAATTCATAATATTTTACAAAATAATATTAATAATCTAAGAAATAATTAATAATACCTCAATTGCAAAAAAATAAAAAAATTGGCGTGTATTATTTGTTTTAAAAAATCAAAAAAAAAAAAAAAAAACTTAAACATTTAAGTGCATATGTCATGCATACAATGAATGATAGAATTTCCGTTTTTATTAATTCTATAAATAATTTGTTATATATAAATAAGATGAAAAACAGTAATATCCCTCTGATACAGTTCAACAATATATCTCGAGTAATATTCCAGAACTAAAGAAGAAAAAATTTGTGGAAAAAGAAAAGCAGAGTTTGACCACGACACACCGACACGGCTTCACAAGAAAGTCCAGCGGGGCCTGCAACGTACAAATTTATAGATGACAAATAACTACCGGTCACTAATGTCAAGGGACCATTCTATATCATTATCTATAATCGCATATTACAAAGCTTATCCAATTTTATTAATCCTATTTTGTATTATATGAAATTTTAAAATATAAATATATTGTGTGTTAAATAATGTAAATGTAATTGTCTTTTAAAAAACCAAACTGATTTTAGTAGATAGACTAAAATGGAAAAACAGGTATAATAAAATTGGATGGGGAGTATAAGAGTACTCATGTTAATTTAAATTTAATAGGAAAATTACCTTCTAGATACATGACTATAAGATTTTGTGCTCAAGGAAAATAGATTTTTCTTAATTACTATTAATACAAAAGTGAGTCTCAATATGATTTTAACTGTCACTTTTATTAATAAAACGACAGATGTGATGTCTGTCTGTTTCAATTCTCTCACTCTTCATTTTAATTTTCCGAATTTTTTGAAGCAAAATTTCTGCTCCAGTTATAATTTCGAAGCAAAACTTCTACTTTTCATTTCAAATTTCTCTTTTTTCTTTTCTTTTCTTATGCAGGGAGGTGAATCCATGATTTTTTTGACTTGGGTAGACTTAGGGTTACAATAATAAACGAGGGAGGTGCAATGACAGTTTGATTCAGATGGCGGCGTCATTTTGAGGTGGGGCATCAATTTGGACTGTCTACATGATTCCAGTAATGCAATCAGAAACCTAGGGGCGAGCAGGTTTAGCTTAAAACCAGCTGACTAAAACACCAAGTCTAGCTTGCTGGGAAGAAGGTGGTTAGAGGTGAACAACTCAAGAGTGATTGCTCTAAAAGCTGCTCATCATCCTCTAACAGAACAACAAAGATAAGCATTGTAAGTTGCTCGCGACCACTAATACTAGAAGAGACACCAGTTGAAGATTAAGTCAAAGTTGCTCGCGCCACAACCATAAAGCTCCTAGGAGCGAATAAGATTTGCATCCGGGTGTATTTAGTAAACTAGCCTAACCTATTTAAGGGCATAAGTGACAAGTGTTAGATATTTGTCACTTAATTTAAGGTCACATTAGCTTAATGATTGACACCTCAACAAATTGTAAATTTATAAATAGGTCTTATGTACACAAATAAAGGGATTCTAACCCTTATTTAATAAAATCCTAAACCAATTCTCTCTCTCTCTCTCTCTCTCTCTCTCTCTCTCTTCATACATAGTTAATTACATTCGAGCAAATGTTAGTGATAATCAAACTCATCAGATACATTAATAAGTTAGATTAGTAAATATTACTAATATTTTTGCGCTAGAAGAATGGTCTAGAACCTCCGTTCTTGAAAATTTGTAAAAAATGCCTTGAAGATTTGAAGATGTTCTTAATATATTCAAGAACAACCAAGAAATCTCAGAAAAAAGAAGAAGATTACGGTTAAAAATCCAAATACTCAACTTTGAATACATGTGTGTATAAGTTGAAAACCAACCTAGTTGCGAGACTTATATATGTAAGGCTAGACAAGTTTGAATGTATTAAGGTTTATTATCCCTTGCATATTTCTAGAAGCAACAACTTGATAAAATTTTAAAACGTAAAAATCTATTTCAGTTGAGGATTGAGGTGCTGAAGAACTTGCCAAGAACACAATTTACCTAAATTTTGGAAGATTTGAGAAATTTCAAAATACTAACAAAACTTCTCATGATGAATCCCACACTACATCCACAACACGAAGATGGCGAGGAAGGGGATAAAAAAAAGATATCATACTAATGCGGACCTTCTCAACCACTAGCCCTACCACTAGCCTCTGTTGAAGCAAGAATAGACACTACCCTTAAGTCCATGTTGAAGACTCATGAAGATATTGAACAAGACATTGCAATGCTGCGTGAGCTCCAAAAATAGCAAACACAAGCTGCTCGTCCACCAGTTATCTAGGTCGCTCCCACAGAAACTGCTCACGAAGCTACTAGAATAACTGAGCGAGCGGCTGAGCAAGAGACAAGCAGAGATCGTGCACACCACCAAGAATCAAGGGAAAAACAGACAATGAGTGAACGCTGGGGCCACAACCTACGCAAGCAAGAAGCGAGGTGGAAGAGTCCAGCCTTGGTAGATCAAGAGTCAGTCTAAAGGAAAGACTGGGAAATACACCCACTGAGGGGCGAACAGGGGCAAACTGAGTAATATTAATTTATGTTGTCTTAGATTAAAGTTGTACTGCATTGTACAAACAAGAAAAAAAAAGGACGTTAAGATTTCTCATTTTCAAGGGATTTGATTACTTTTATCTCATTATATGAAACACAAATTTTAAGGGGGGTAATTTTGTATTGGTTTAAAAAAAATCTCATATTTATAAATTGATTCAAAATATTTACACAAACATTTTTTTTACAAAAGCATTTTTTTATTTGCATAGAATCAATTTATAATTATTGTAATTTTTTAAAACCGTTTTGTAATTTTTCCAATTTTATATGCACTCAAGTGTATAACATGCATTTGAAGTTTAAATATCTTTTGAATTAATTTATTTTGTTGGATTAGGAGAAATTGATATTTTTTATCTCATTTATTCTACGTTCGGTTCATATGATCCCGGCTTGTAATAAAAATTATCATACATTATCACATGGAAAGAAATTGGACATGTCCCACAAAGAAGGTATAATTATTTATCAATAGATTTAGTCCAAAATTAATTTGTTATCAGATTTAGTCCCAAATTTTCTAATAAGATCCAATTTTAATCCCAAAATTAATTTTTTTTTATTAGATATAGTCCCAAATTTTCTGATAAGGTCCAATTTTAGCCTCAAATAAAAGGTGAAAAATGAAGTAACATCATTTTGAAAATCAAAATTGGTAATTTTCAGCAAATCTACTGATGTGTTCATAAAATCTAATATTATTTTACTTTTCATTTTTATTTTGGGACTAAAAGTGGACCTTATCAAAAAATTTAGCTTTAATCTAATAAAAAGTTAATTTTGGGATTAAAATTGGATCTTATTAAAAAATTTGAAACTAATCTAATAAAAATTTAATTTTGGAACTAAAATTGGACTTTATTAAAAAATTTGAAACTAAATTTAATTAAAAGTTAATTTTGGGACTAAATCTATTTTATTAAATAATTATATCACAAATTGTGATTTAAACTCCAACCATATCCATTAAAGCAAACTAATACAAAATTCAAATACTGTTGAATATTGTTAATTACACTTGAGGGATTGAAATATTATTCTTTCTTGAGGTATAACTCATTCAAACACACAATACTCACTAAACTTTGTGTTTTTTTGCAATAATTCTCAAAATTCAAATATATCATAATCAATTGTATAAATTTCTTTCTTGATAATACATCTTATAGTAGGTCTGCACGGTGCAATATATGCCAAAAAAGGAAAAAATTGAAAACTCACGGGTCAATAGGGTAAAAATAACAAAATTCGCGGATCTCGAACGGGTCAGGTCGGATTTGGACAATTTTTAAATATCAGAATTTTCGCTTCCAGTTGGTGATACTGTATGAGTAAATTTATGCTACTATAAGGCAAATGTGTACTACTATAAGAAAAAATGTTATTTTTTTTACATATATTCATTTGTTTTTGTAGAAAACAAACATGTTAATACAATGTTGAGGAGGTCTCCCGTGCAATATTGCACGGTGCAATATATGCCAAAAAAGGAAAATTTTGAAAACTCGCTGGTCAATAGGGTCAAAGTAACAAAATTCGCGGATTTTGAACGGGTCGGGTCAGATTTGGGTAATTTTCAAATTTCAGAATTTTCGCTTCCAGTTGGTGATACTGTATGAGTAAATTTATACTACTATAAGGTCAAATGTGTACTACTATAAGAACAAATGTTTTTTTTTTTTACATATATTCATTTGTTTTTGTAGAAAACAAACATGTTAATACAATGTAAGATCAATATGTGTATTATTATAAGAAAAGATATTCGTTTTTCCTAAATATTTATTAATTTTTATAGAAATTATTATTTTTTAAGATGTAGTAGCATACATTTTGTCTTACAGTAGCACACATATGTTCATGTGGTATACATTCTGGAATTTCGATAAAATTTATTTTTTAAGATGTAGTAGCAAACATATGTTCACGTGGTATACATTCTGGGAGTGACGAGATAGTAACACATGTAAGATATTATTACATTAGCAACATATTAGCAACATATTATTAACATAAAATTAATAATAAAATAAAAAATAAATTAAGAAACACCTATTTGTTATTGTAAAAATACATATTATTCTTATAGTTACTTTAAATGTACAAAAAATTAACTTTTTAAGATGTAGTAGCACATATTTTGTCTTACAGTAGCACAAATACGTTCATGTGGTATACATTCTGGAAGTGGTGAGAATTTTCCTTAAAAATTTTATTGGATTCGCGAATTTTCATTTGGGGATATTGCACGGGTCGGGTATGGTGCAATATTGCATACGAATTTTTGTGTACAATGTAAGATCAATATGTGTATTATTATAAGAAAAAATATTCATTTTTCATATTTATTGATTTTTATAGAAATTTTTATTTTTTTAAGATGTAGTAGCACACATTTTGTCTTACAGAAGCACACATATGTTCATGTGGTATACATTCTAGGATTTCGATAAAATTAATGTTTTAAGATGTAGTAGCACACATTTTGTCTTACAGTAGCACACATATGTTCATGTGGTATACATTCTGGGAGTGACGAGATAGTAACACATGTAAGGTTTTATACCATTAACAACATATTATCAACATAAAATTAATAATAAAATAAAAAATAAATTAAGAAACACATATTAATTCTTGTAAAAATACATATATTCTTATAGTTATTTTAAATGTACAAAAAATTAATTTTTTAAAATGTAATAGCATACATTTTGTTTTATAGTAGCACAAATATGTTCATGTTGTATACATTCTGAAAGTGGCAAGAATTTTTCTTATAAATTTTATTGGATCCGCAAATTTTTATTTGGGGATATTGCACGGATCAGGTATGGTGCAATATTGCATATGAGAATTTGCGTACTTCTTATAGTGTACTCGACAATATTTTTCAACCCACAGAATAATACCTTTTAAAACATCGAATTTTCACTGTGAATGCAAAATACTTATAACAAAGAAATATCATGTTGTAATGAAATTAAAAATTCATAAAACCTAATGTAATATATGTTCCATCTCAAACTTAATTATTATATTGCCAAAAAAAGTTTATCTCATATTCAATTGATCTCCTCGTCCCAAAAAAACCTTGCAAATACAAAAAAAAAAAAATTCTTTCATAGATTCTACCCTATACATTTACATATTACACAAAATGTGACTTTTCAATTTTTGGATCCATATTACACTAAATTCAACTAATTTTTTTACTTTATAGTTTATACATAATATTTTACAAAATTACCCCTTAAAACACTACTCTCTGTGTCCTATGAAAATTTGCACATTTTCCTTATTTAGACATTCCACACAAATTTACACACTACTAAAAAAGAAAACATTAATTTGCATGCACACTCATAAATATATACACATATTTACCCATATGACACTACTTTATATATAAAACACATTTTCCTTAAAAAATATGTCGTTTCGTGGGATATAAATTCCTACAGAACGAAGAAAGTATTATTTTTATTTATTCCACTTTTTTTTTAATATACGTGATACTCGTCACGATGGGGAGTAGTGCTTTTAATTTTGCAAATAAACCAACACTATTGTTCAATTATATCCGTCCAACACTATTATTTTGCATCTAGTGACATTACTCCGAACACACACCTCACTTACAATAGCTCTCGCTGTAATAGTAAAATAACAAACAATTATGAGAAATTTGGAGTAGTTATTACAGTATTATGTGAATTAGGCTTATGTAAATTGGCAACAAGATGACAAAATGTTGGTTATCAAAGCACATGAAGGATGTCCAGCTCGAAGATGGTAATTTCTCTGTATTCTGTCCTCTGTTGTCGATCAAATCCACGGAAAACAGAGATTTTTCTTCAGAACAGGACACAAATGCTGCTCATGGTATTATTTTGCTGGGATGATTCTACTTCTGTATGGAATCAATTCTTCGTTTTGATAAAGATGCTTTAAAGATGAAGATATAGATCAATGATTCTTTCAGAAACAGCTATCTTCCCACTTGAGTAATGAAACTTCCTCAGAAAATGGCCTACTAAAATAGTAACTATATAATTGCAAGAAGCAAATATAACCATATAAAAAACAAGAACAGAATGCACCACATGATGTAATATCAGCTAATATAAGCAAACCATATATTTACAAAGATTAAAACCCAGGGCTCATGCCTTGAATCCACAAAAATGATAAATTTGGCACGTGGTCCTCCTGCTAAAGAATCCACCTTTCTTTCAGCCCATCTAATGTTCGACAAAATGCCACAAAGACCCATTATCCCACGAGTTTTATTCTACTTCTCAAGAATAAAAAAACAAAAAAAAAAACAAAAAAGAGTTGACTACAGTGCTTACCATGAAATTTATGGAGAAGATAGGAGATCAAAGAAGAGGTGAACGACGTCGGAGCAGAGGAGAAAAACGAAGACGAGGACGATGAAAACGACGAGGAATCGGAAGAGAAGAAGGGCAAAGAGTAAGAAGATTAGGCAATAGAAGAGTAGGAAAGTGGGAGAATCATCAATTGCGTAGATCAGCATTCTCTATGGAGGAGGGTTTTCTCAACTCTGATTGTACAAGGACCTAACAATTGAAATATCCGGGTTTTTTTTTTTTAAATTGAGTCATTTTCATTTGAAGAGCTTTCTTCAAGAAATCGATTGTTCTGGATTTTGGTGGAAATTTGGAGAGATTTTCGAGATAAACATGACAGCTATTAAGGTATCCCACATCGGTAGTGAGTGTGATCTTGGATGGGCTTAAAAGTCGGGACAATTCTCTCACTTATAACTTGGGTTTTAAGTGTAGAGTTAGACCTTCGTACAACAGGTTATAATGTTATGCATTTTTTTCATCACTCCTCTAATCTATTGTCTTTATTCTAATTATCTTTGTCATTTCAAATTTTGTGGGTAGGAGTTTCTTCTTTTTTTTCCTCATTGCAGTCCTCGTAAAAATAATGAATTGTTTTTGAATTTTTTTATATAATATGAAATCAGTTATTAAATTGATAAATAAAATTAAATTAAATAATAAAATTATAATAAAATGTGATTTTTTTTTAAAAATATTATAATTACTTTTAATAAATGTTTTTCTTTTAAAATTCGGTAATAAATTTATAATAAAAAATGATAATATTTTTTAAAAAAAAGTTAATAATCACTTTTAATAAATTAAAAATAATAACTTTTAATTAATAAATGACATATTTTATATTGATTTAGATTTTACACAATACTTAATCATTTTTATTTGAATACAAAATGGGTACCCCAAATTTATTACGAGCTTGTCTTATTATCACATACTATACATATATTAATTTTAATATTCGAGTGTTAATTAACGTAGTTTTGTAAAATATTATTTTCCAGAGAGAATTCAATATCCATAATTTAATTCAGATGTGTATTAAAATTCTACTCACTAAAAAAAAAGTGATATTAATTGATTTTTCCATAGATTCAAATATGACAAGATTTGGAAATAAAATAATTTTAAATTAAATTTAAAAAAACATAACGGGACAATTATTTATGAGGATAGTTATGTTTCTTTTTCTTTCTTCCCATAAGATGACTTCTAGTGAATTCAATAGCAGTTGAAGTCTTTTTTTTTTTCTTTTCAAAATCAATTTTAAGTGATTAAAAAAATAATAGCAAATTTATATAAAATTTTAAAATAGAAGTGATTTTCTGATCCACGAAATTGGGTTTGCAAGCGCACATAATATCCATAGTTTTGCTTTATCTTAATGCATGGTTCCTCCACATTTAAAGAGAGATAGAGACAATGCATGAGTTATATTCATTTGTATTAAATGCAAGTGACAGCTGCCGCACACAGCAAACTCTTCAGGGACGAATTTACAAATTTTTTCTAAGTTGCGGAAGTGTTTTTCTTTGAGAAATTTTGTGGCGATTAAGTGAAAAATGCTCAAGCAAAACGGAGAACGATTTGTTTAAAAAGGGAATTCTCCATGGCTCGTTGCGGAGAAGGCGAGGAAAACGCGTCACACTTATTCTTCGAGTGCAAAGTGGCGCAGGAGGTTTGAGTGAAATTAAGTGCTTTCTTGGTTGAGTGTTATGCATAATGAAATTTTTTAAAAAGTAGAATTAACAAGAGTTTTAATGGTGCCAACAAGTGGCAAAGAAACTGTTTGAAGATGTGGTTATTCGATCTTGGGCATGGTTGTCTTTGTGACTGAAGATGGATAGGTGTCTTAATGTTATTAAAAGATTCCAAATGTTGCTTGCTCGTAGAGATGGCAATTTAGTCTACCCGACCTGAACCCGCACAGTATGGATCGCCTCGCGATTCGCAGCGTTGCGGAGTAGGTATGAATATCATTTTTGCCCCGCCCCACTCCATTTGACCCGTTTATATCATTAAAATTGGAATATATATATGATCTTTATAGAAAGAATATATTATTATCTAATTAGTATATATAGTATAAATAAGAAAAAATAATTTAACAAACATATTTTAGATCAATATATACTAATAAAACATAATATGAAATATATTATGATATTTTAACTATAAATTTTAATTGATATCAACATATTTAAAGATAAAAATAAATTCATAAATTTAATTTTTTAATTAAGATCTTAAAGTTATTTTAATTATGTAAAATATATTATATATTATAAAAATTTAATTGAAAATGGATTAATCTGCCCCGACTCGTGATTCACAGCGGACCCATACGTACAAAGAGTGGAGTGATTTTTCAGTGGACTGATAAAATTTCTTTTGCAGTTGTTAATGTATATTTTCATTGCGGTTGTTACTTGTTAGTACGGGTTGACCTGTTGTATTGGGCCCCGTTGTAAAAAAAAATTTGTCTTTCAAAAAAAATTTATATTAAATAATGAGGGATACTCATGCATCCTGTTTATTTCACTCAATTTTTACAAAAAAAATAAAAAAAAATTGAGAATATTTAACACTTACAACAGGATTTAGTTAAAAGGCCAAATTTTAGAATGTGTAAACAGACAAAGTTATATACAATCATATGTTTTGTAAATACACTCTTTTCTTTTTTTAAAAAAAATTAAAAATACAATATCATACTTTTTTTAATAAAATTAAATGTAAGTTTATTAAAATTCTTTTGAACACATCACTGTCTTGTCATCGAGTTAATGGCGAATCATCATTTAATAATTCAAGAAAAATAAGAGATTCCAAAATAATAGTAATTAGGTGGCTACGATATGTTCAAAAGAATTTAACGAATTATATTTGATTAATAGAAAAGAATAAAATTGTATATTTATTTTTTTTAAAAGGAAAAAAAAAAGTGTATTTAAAGAAGATGAGATTGTATATAAAACGAACCTTTCACATTTCCAGCCAAGAATGTTCACAGCCCAAATGCAAATGCTTAAATGGATTTCATGATAAAGCCCAAAAGGTATGGGCATATGGACTTGCTTAAAAATGTAGTTTGGTCCATGTTATATGCACCCCCATTTGTGGATAGTACACACATAAAATAATAACGTACTACATTATATTGAATACATACAATAAAATAATCCTTCACTTATCCTTTTAAATATTAATTGGTCAATATTCAGAATTTATTGTGCACTCACCAAAAAATATTCGAAAAAATTGATCGCTTCACAAAAAATTGTTCGAAAAGATTATACACAAGAACGAAACTTCAAATGCTAACAGGGCACAGTTCAATTTTTTAAGTGTCTGAAACTTTTTTAATTTTTTTTTTGAACTGATGCTGTTTTTCTTTCTTTTTTATTTTTTAAATGCACAACAATTCATTATCTTACTTTAGAATTTTCACATTTTTTTAAAAAAAAAATTAAAAATTCCACCTGAGCGTTTGACGATACTCGACCACCGATACTTAGGCCAATTTTTTTTTAAAAAAAATCAGCCAATACATTTGGCGTCGCTATAGCCGCCTACACAGCCGTCCGAGGCCGTCTTGGTGCCACCAAGATGACAATTACTCCTTTTTTTAAAAAAAATATTTTAATTAAAAAAATAAAATTAAAAAATAGAAACTAAATTATTAAATTATATAAAAATAAAACTTAATTAAATTAGGGGCAGTTGCGAAATGGTACATATTAAAACACAATTTTTTAATTTGTACAATATGTAAAAAAAATAAGCTCTATTATTCAACTTATGCAAAAAATTTGTACCAATTTAAAAATAGTGATTTAAAAATACACCAATTTGAAATTATTCCATTGAACTACATAATTTATTCATACTATGAATTTTTGCTTTTTTTATTTTTATTTAGAAATTGGACAATGTGGTATTATAATAGTTTTTAACATTTTGTTGACTTGTTACATTTAAAAAAATATATATTTGTTATTAACTATGTTTTAAAATTTTAATTTATTATATAATATGTAATTTTTATTACTAATTTGGCACATCTACATAATCTAAACGTTTGACAACACTCAATCCCCTGACAATCATCAAACGGTATTTGCACCATTTGATAAGATGCGTAGTAGTTGTCTTTCTAATTAGTGATGCTGAGGATAATTAACCCCATTTAAAAAAAATTTTGTTGGGCTCCTATTTTCGGCCTACCAGCTTAATTTGCAATATGATGATAGGGTTGGGCTAAATAAGCAATTGGGGAAATTTGCACCCCATAAAATAATACTCACTTCCGTCCAGTAGAAATTTGCATTCTATGAGACGACATATTTTTTAAGAAAAATGTGTTTTATATATAAAATAGTGATATATGAGTAAATATGTATATAGGTTTGTGAGTGTGCACGTAAATCAATGTTTCCTTTTTTAGTGGTGTACAAATTTGTGTGAGACGTCTAAATAAAAAAAGTGCAAATTCCTATGGGACAAAGGGAGTATATTTTTTAAGAAAATATGTTTTATATATAAAATAGTGGTATATAGATAAATATGTGTGTATATTTGTGAGTGTACACAAAATTTAATATTTCTCTTTTTAATAGTGTGTGAGTGTACACAAAATTTAATATCTCTTTTTTATCAATTTTATTAACTAAGTAGTGTTTGAATCTCATTTTTGTGGAGCTTGCATCGGTTACGGATCCGATCTCAATTTCTTTTATATAAATTTCCTCTAAATTTTAAAAATAGATACAAAATTAAAATAATTAATAAAAAATTATTTTTATTGGACCCATTATAATGAGTAGAGTCTATATAATATGTCTATCTCTCTCCTAACTAGAAAGAAAATTTATACAAGAAAGTGCGAGGATTCAAGTCCATATATATATACATGTATTGTATTAATAACGTTAGTATGGGGTTAGTAATTGAGCCCTAAACTAAAGTTTTATTTTGAAAACAACCAAATTTGATTATTATAAACGAAAATGATCACCTGAGATTAATACTTAAAAACAGTTTTGGACAACAAGATCCACTTATCTAATCCAATTAATTCAGACACAACATTCAGTTGTTCAAACCAACGTACAGTTTGTTTTACAAGAAATTGTATTATTTTGACTTATAATTCTAACGTAACATACATTGAATTATTGACATTTCAACTTAGGTGTTAGTGGGCGCCCCATATATGTTGAAAATCTCAAGCACGGGAGTTTGACTATCCTTAAACCTATTCAAACAAGTTTCATTCTTAGTGCATGTTCGCATATATCCTGTTTTTTTAACCTCTAAAAAAATATATAGAAATTTTTTAAGTTAATAAGAGATCATTTTTTAACAAAAAAATACTTCTTATTATTTAGTTGTGATTGAAAACAGATACGATAAAATGTAATTTTAAAATTCAAAAGTTGAATTACATTAATTTAAAAAAGAACATTTTTCACTGTACTAATACAGATCTAAATAGTAGTTTTTTCCATGTTTCTATTAGTAAATATATTCTCTCTCCGTCCCAAAATTATTTTTACTTTCCTTATTAGGACGTCTCAACTCTATTTTTACACACCTAAAAAGAAAATTTTTATGCTCACAAAAATTAATAAAGTACATTTTTTTTTATTTTCTTATTTAAATTTACACTCACATACCCACTTTTTTTTTTTTCGCGTGTCCAGAATTATTGCGAAAGTAATTTTGGAAGGGACTGAGTAGTTTCTTAGCCATCAAAAACTCGTGTTTTCCAATGATTCTATTAGTAGGAGTGCATTTTCTGCGATACAGTTTTGTCATATGGAATCAATACAATTATATACATTTATTGATATTATAATATGCATTCGCTCTTCTCATTTATATAAAATATTATATATTAATAAATAGATGTAATGATATCAATAATTATATGTAATGTAGTGTGGAATAAAGGGTTAGTGCACCCTTGTAATAAAAATTTGCTACTATTTTATTATATATATATATATAAATAAAATTAATATTATGTAATCTTAAAACAAGAGAAAAATAAATAAATTCAAAGTTCAACTCATTGATGAGATATTTATTTAGTTTCAATATAAATTAACTCGTTCACTCTTAAATCTTAAATTTTAAATTTCAACTTCAATCCATTACTTTTCTTCTCTTCATACTTTGTCTCTAATTAATACCTAAAAACTATCACTTGACATAAGTAAATACTTCTCTAATCCCTTTAATTACATTTCTATTACTGAAAACTATGTATACAAACTGTCGATGATGTTCCAAATAATGAAGACTCGACGATTCTAATACTATTTCAATCTCATGTACGCTTTCTAGCTAATTTTGCGTCGAGTTGTGAGATTTTAATATTAAATAATACTCCCTCCGTCCTGTAGGAGTTTGCACCCTACGGGACGGTACATTATTTAAGAAAAATGTGTTTTATATATAATATAGTGATATATATATATATATATATATATATATATATATATATATAAATATGTGTATAAGTTTGTGAGTGTGCACGTAAATCAATGTGTTTTTTTTAATAGTGTTCAAATTTGTGTTGAATGTTCGAATAAAGAAAGTGTGCAAATTTTTGTGGGATAGAGAGAGTACTTTATTAATTATTCTGTCTTATCCTCAATTTTGAAATCACGAATGCACATATGATTATATATATTGGTATCTATTTCATCCTATTAAACTAGTTAATTCATCCTATATTTAATTAGTGGTTTATAATTTTCAAACAATTCAACTTGTGATTATAAATATGTCGGGAATAGTGGCCATGTTCAACTAAGTTTTTACACTATCATCTTAATATTAATTTATTAAAATAAATAATGTGTGTGTGTGTGTGTGTAGAAGTCTTTTGGAGACATCCAAGATATTATTTTGACTTTTAGAAGTAACCTAGGGATTGTTTTCCCTTTCTAGATAGGAATTTTTCGTGCATATAGATTCAATCTTATAATTAATGTCGCCTCATCCCTTGTATGGGTTGTCCTAATCTGATCAATTTTAATTGTCATTTTTCGTATCATGATGTTTCAATAATCCAACGTGCACGGTTGAATTGTTATGTGGTTTATTGTATTTCGTGCACGGTTGAATTGTTATGTGGTTTATTGTATTTTGTTCATGGATATTGTTATAATATTATACTCGTACGGTCCAATTTTACTAGAATTGTTGTTGTAAACTTATATTATATAATAAATTGGAGGGTATTATCAGATGATTGTTTATTAAAAAAAAGATAAGATACTCAATTTTTTATAAATAGTTATTTTGTTTAAGAAATAAATTTAACAATATTGTTAATATGTAATAAAAAAAAATGGCAAAGAAAGATGTCTAATAAAATTAAATGGTGGGGGTATTAGTTGTGGTCAGGGCTGCATAGGTGCGGGAGTACGGGTGCGGGTGCGATAGGATACGGGTGCGGAGATTCTATTTTTTGAAAATTTTAGGGTGCGATTTGACAAGGATACTTTTATTTATTAATATTTTATTATATATAATACACAAATATATATATAAAGAAACTATTCAAATATCATCAACAATTTATCATAAAAGTCTTAAATAAAAATTCAATTAATCTAAAACTAAAATAAATCTTGCAATTTAAGTCAACACTTAACTAAGTTTAGAAAGTTCAAATAAAATTCAAATACTATATACACATAATTGACCCAATTCGAATTATTGTTCATCATTATATATTTGGTTTATCACCAAATAAAATAGTCATGTTTAATAAATAACACTACTTCAATTTAAGTAAAAATTAAATATAAAAAATTTCAAATTCACACTTAATAGTTCATATTTATATACTGTACGCACAAGTAAAAATTCAAAAAATTTGAAAAATAGTTCATAACTCCACAATAAAATCACATATTAAAAAGTATATTTTAATTTTATTAATGAATATTAATTTTATTTAATATTCTTTTGTTTTATCACATTTTTTATTCTTTTTTTTTCTGATTTTAATATTATTTAATATATTGATTTTATTTATATTTAATTTACTTTCAAAAAAATTTATTTAATATATTGATTTTATTTATTTAATATATTGGTTTTATTTATTTAAGTTTATTTCTTTTTTTTAAATTTTTTTGGAAAGTAAATTAAATATAAATAAAATCAATATATTAAATAATATATCGCGTATTCTAAACTTTTTTTTAAACAATTCCCAGGGATACGCCCGTGCGAATCCCACGCGAATCGCACCCGCACCATTCGCGTATCCGATACTACATACTTTTTTTTTCTTGAAGAATCCGTGCATTATAGGTTGTGGTTCGTTCAGAGCAGCTGATAGTTTTTGAGAATTTACTCAAAGCAAATCTGAATTATATTACTATCTACGTCCCATAAAAGTTTGCATACTATCTTTTTTAGTTTGTCCCACAAAAATTTGCACACTTTCAAAATAGAAATATTTCTTTAAATCTTCACCTTTAAAATCTTTACCTCACAATCTCCACCATACTCATTCTATTTTTTTATTTTTTTAAAGCCGTGCCCTAAAAGTAACGCAAATTTTTGGGAATGAAGGTAGTATTTGTTAAGTAATTTATATATTGTCTGCTGGTTATTACATGTAGACAAAATTTATCTCGTGACATATATGTCAAAGAACGAAAAAATATTTCTCTGTAGAATAAGGGTGTCTGAAATCAGAAATTATTAGTCCGATCAATTTTGACCACCTAGATAATTTTTAAAATTTTTAAAATTACATAATAAATTATTATCAATGATTTTTTGATTAATTATTATATAAATGTATGTTTAATATTGGTCCAAATTTATCTACATACAAGATTTATAGTTATAATCTTCTCAATCAAATATATTTATATATACAACAAAAAGGGGAGGGCAAATACGAGCGGCGGACTTGGACGTGAGTGATGACGAAAGCAAGTGAATATTAGGACTAAATCTCAATTTATTTTTAATTATTTTTTAATAAATTGAGTAATAAATATAAAATAAAATAATTTGCCTAGCAGATTGGCTGCCTAGGGACCGCCTAGGCGGTGCCTAATCACAATAAATGCCTAGAGGACTGATTTATAGTATAAATCGAGTTGGCTGGTGGCCGCCTAAACAAATTTTGCATCACTGTATTCTCTAACTTCTTAAATAAGTTGCTCATTTTGTCATTTTTTTCCGTCCCACTATATGTTAGTCATTTGTTTTTTTTTTTTTTTTTTGGAAACAACTATTTACTTATTTATTATTATTTTTAACAACTTTTACACTATTTACATTATTTTTTCACTTTTTTTTTCATCACATCACTTATACTTTTTTACTTTTACTTTAATTCGTGTACCAAAAAATAACGAAGGATGAAAGGAGTATAATTTTTATATGTTTCACATATATTAAGAAGCGTACACTTGAAATTGCGGCCAATTTCAATTTCATTTGACATGCTCAAACTCATCTCTCTCTCCTCTTCATGCCAGTGATATCCTTCAAATTTTCCAATTGATGGCGGTGAATCATAGAGTTCCTGAAATAAGGTTCTCTTCTTGTGCAAATCTATCCAATTGATTGAAGGGCCAGAAGAAATATACTTCAAACCTAGAAATAAATTCGTCAATTTGTCATGGGATTGATAGGCGTACGTGTTTGATATACGATCACTAGGGTATTTTAGTTTTCTGAAATTATTTATCTTCTATAAAAATTCATCGATAACATGAGATCGATAAGGTTGTAAGATAATGTTGAAGAGCTTTGATCATGGTCAGATCCCTTGGATTCAGCCACGACGAAGAACGTGAGAGTAAATAGAGAGAAAGTTATGCCAATCTAGAGAGTAAATAAGTCAGTAATATACCCGAACAACATGTTAATAATATTTCAAGAATTAGTCTAAATAATATTTGAAAATTAAATTCGTAATTCCGGAAGAACAAGTCCGCAATACCCCAACTGTAAAAAACACTACAATGCAACGTGTAACTGTGTATATTCTTTTTAAAAAATTGACTCATTTTCTATCTGTCAACCTGCGAATTTTATCTAACTGAATCTATTAAAATTAAATTCAAATTGAGCCCAAAATTCAAATGCACTTGGGTTCACATAAATATTTGCCTATCAAGAAATGTCATAAAAATCAATTTTCCAAAGTTATTAACTTATTACATTATTACTTTTTTTATTACAGAAAGTACTGTCATTTTAGAGATTTAGTATAAAAAACTACGAAAACATAAAATATTTACATATTTATCTTTAATCAATGTATCTCCATTAATTAAACGTGTGAGACTTGGTTTCATTACGAAAATTTGAGATAGAGTTTTTTTTTTTTTTTTTTTAATAATGTTATGAATATATATGATTGGGCTCAAGCTCCATACATCCACAAGCCATATGACATAGTCATCAGTAAATATTATGTGTTTAATGTACATGACTTTTTCACATAATTTTTTTTTAAATAACAAAAAAGTTAATTTTTTTTTATCTCACATAGTTGAGGCAAAACTAACTCTATAAAAAGAGTATATTTTTGTTTATTGAACCTTCAACTTTTATGAAAGATCTTCTGGAATCTTAATCCATCATTTAGCACATTTTTACTCGCTTAAAAAAAAATTGAGGCTTCGAATAAGCAGGAATTTAGTTGATTTAACTAATGATCCAATATATATGAATGGAATGGAGAAATTTATGCGACATCGTATTCCCAAATCATATTTGGGAAAAGTACAATGCTTTAATATATTGACAAAAATAACATATTGGTCCTGTAAAAAAAAAAATCTATTTCCAGTGCAAAAAAAAAAACTGCCATATAAATTTTTTAAATCAATTTATAAATATAATAATATTTTTTGAACCACTGGGTGAGACCCATCATATTTATGTTATGCAGAAATTTATGCTACTCCTTCTGCTATCAATTTTAATTTACTTTTTCCCTTTAAAGTTGTCTAACAATCATATTCTCCTTCTCTTTTAAAAAATAAATTTACGAATAAAAATTTATGATATTTTCATTTTTTTTTTATTTTATCTATATTTCCAATATAATACTCCCTTCCTCTTGGAAAATTTTACACTCTAAGGAGTGATATTTTTAAGAAATTATATATATTTTTAAATAAAATGAACATATGAGTAAATATGTATAATTTTGTGAATGTACATATAAGTTATTATTTTTTTAATATTGTGCAAATTTGTGTAAAACATTTGAATAAAAAGAGTTAGTAAAATTTTGCAAGTGAAAGGGGTTACTAATTTTTACTATTAAATATAATATTAAAAAGGTATAAATAAATTTTATGGAAGAAATAAACAAATAAATTCTGATACGAAGAAAATCCCCACACATATTTAATTAGTAGAAAATTAGATGCCAGCTGGCACATAACCTAAGAAATGGATTTCAAAGGTCCAACGTTGCTCCAAGTCCGAATGACGTGGAGTGGACCCACCATCACATCAGTTCCTGTTGGGCCCCACTAATCAGTAATCACTGTCACATTTATTTGTAATTAAATTTAATTAGTTTCATTGTGCTAAATATTCTAGCAGCAGATTCTGATCTCTAACCCGTTTCATACATATTTCCCCCACCTAATCTCCACACTAAAATAGGAAATAGATCTATACCATGATTCAACATACATTCCATCCATGTATGCTACATATCATGCCATAGACATGCATCATGTTATGTAATGCCATGGCATGTATTGTTTTGACAATTCCATTTGGCATACTTATTTTATTGGTACATTTTAAAATTATTAGCAAACCCCCAAACAATATTGATTTGTCTTCATATTTACAAAAATTTACACCTATTTAATTATACATTACTATTGTCCTAAAAAAAAAGAAGCTCTTATATATTTTTTAAAGAGTAGGCAAAAAAATAATAAATCCATACATGTAAATTTTATATCACAAAGTGGTTTATATAATACTTTACCTTATTTAAAAGTGTGTCCTTATAAGTGTGCAAATAATTGCCGGATGTGTTAGTACATTTTTTTTTTATTTATTTCTAAAAAAATTTGATTAGTTTATGCATCAAATGCAGCATACATGTGTACTATTTTCTCTCTTCATTGGATTATATTTTCTCTCTTATTTACTTACACAATTTCAACTCAGCATAAATGTAACTTTCTTATACTATATCAATAACATCAACTCAACCTAAATAATAAATTTTCTCTAAATATATATTACATATATTCAAATTTTTAATATTTATTTATATTAACAAATGACCACATTGTTAAAATAAATTACTCACTCAATAAAAAATAAAATTACAAGATTCAAAAATAAAAAATAAATAAACAAATTACATATAAATAAAGGAACTATTAAAATTATAAATACAAAAAATATAAATTACATATTTAATTTTGATGACTGAAATTTCACCATATATGCTCAATTAAGTCATTCCTCAGGAGATGTGAGCTTTTCAATTGCGAAATTTATCTCAATTAGTCAAATATGTGGACAAACTTGCAATACAATCAGTAGAGCATTGAAAACATTGATCATCTTCTGTGGAATTTTTCATAAAACAATTATGTGGGATCATAATACTTTTGGTACGAGTCTCATTCATCCTCTACTATCATATTGTGCATTATAACACAAACCATCATAATTTTTTTCATCAAAGACTTATCCCAAATAAGACATGGGCGTTAAAGAAATATAAAAATAGTTTGTAAAACTCCAAATGCTCTACCCCAAATCTCATGATCTCTTTTGCAATATCTTCTTCTGGTTCTAGGATGATGATCTCCTACAACCAGATTAGAGTTATTTATTATTATATTCTCGATGATAAGATCAATTTGATGATTCTGTAGAGCGATCATCAAATGCATTAAAATAAAGAGAGAGTCGGATCTTGAATCTGAAGATGGCGATGAATTTTCATTGAAAGATATATGTAAAGATTTGAGAATGAACAACAATTAGAGAAACTACATTTGAGGAGAAACAATTGAATAAAGCAAGATGAGAAATTTAGTGTAGGTCTAATGTGAATTCAATAAGTATGTATAGGATACAATAATGTGCACACAAATATAATAAAGCAAAGTAGACAATTACATGTGATATCTGATATAATAAAGTGAACTAAATGATTACATGTGGCATCTGATTGAATAAAAATGGCACTACAATTACATGTGATATCTTATACTCCCTCCGTCCCTAACCAATTTGCACACTTTCTATTTTGGGTTGTCTCAAATCAATTTGCACACTGCTTAAAAAGGGAAACATCGATTTGCGTGCACACTCACAAAACTTTCCACAGATTTACCCATATACCACTACTTTATTTAAAAAAATATATTTTTCTTAAACCGTGTGTCATCCCAGGGGTGCAAATACCCCTGGGACGGAGGGAGTATAATAAAGTGAATTAGATTATTGCATGTGATATTTGATTGAATAAAAGGGACACGATAATTGCATGTGATATCTGCTATAATAAAGTGAATTAGACAATTCATGTGATATGTGGTAAAAAATGTGAACATGACCATTGAGATATAAACACAAAGTTGCTGACTGAAATCAAACACACAAATAAAAAAGTGTATAATAATCTTACCTAAATCCACTATTAATGTCATTCCAACCCTTTCCATCTTCTCTCCAACTGAACAAAAACACATTCCAATTTCTTCTATAATTTGCTATATTTAATGGTTTAAAAGTTGTTCTACCTTTTTATAATAGAATAAACGTCTCTTACCCAATAAATTCAACCACAATCTTCTCTAAATTCAATATTGATGTTATTCCAACCCATTTCATTTTCCCTCCAAATAAATAAAGAACGTTTCAACCCCTTTCATAATTTGCACTATTAACGGTCTGAAGGTTGTTCTACCTATTTATGTAATAGAGCAAGCATCTCTTACCCAATTCAATCACAATCTTTTCTAAAGCCACTATTGATATTGTTTCAACCCACTCTATCTTCTTCAACAAAACAAAAGTTCGTTCCAATCCATTTCATAATGTGCTCAATTTTAATAAAGTGTTTTGGGTGACAATTGTATGTGATATCTGATATAATAAAGTGCAGTGAACTTGTGACATTTAATTGAATAAAAGGGGCACAACAATTGCATGTGATATCTGATATAGTAAAGTAAATTAGACAATTGCATGTGATATGCGGTACAATAATGTGAGCATAAAAAGTGAGATATAAATACAATGATCTTCGTAAAATTGCTGACTGAAATCAAACACACAAATATATAAAAGGTTTACAAGATATTAATAAAAATAAATTGTGCACTCACTTTTTAGACATAACCCCCATTAGATAGTGTTTCATCCCTTTATCTTCCGGGATTAAGTGATTCTTCGCCATCAATGTCATCAATATTTTACGATTCGACTTCATAATCATTCTTTCTTCCTGTTCTCTCTTGTATTCTATTTTCTCTCTTTTACATGTGCTCATCACTTCAACTTCTTTTTTTCTAATAAGTCTTAGCTCACAAAGTTATGCAAAAACTTCATTTGGTTGTGACGTCTTACCTTTTCCTTATCTTTTTTAATCTATCTTTACCTATAGAACATGGAATAGTTGAACGTCCACTGCCCGGAGTTTCTGAATTGAAAGGAATGAAATACTCTCTATCTTCACTAGTCTTTAATCTCTTTGAACTCTCACCACTCTCTACATTATCCTGTTCATTTTTTTTAGAAATATGTGTTGAATCATGATGAAATTTAATTTTCTAACTTCATAAAATGCAATTGTATCATGAAACTTATTTTTGCACTCCACTTCATAAATGGAATGAGCTTCTTTCTCAATAGCATTCTGGCTCATTCCACTTTTTTTTCGTATACTTTCTTGTAATCAACAATTCACTTGTTTGTATTTCTATTAAGTCATTTCCAACGATAACATAAATTTTTAAAAAAAATTGGACTTTACTGTAAATTTATTATTGAAAAATATAAAAAAATAAGTGTAAAGATAGAGTAAAAAACTAGAGATGTGGTGTAATGAATATAATTATTGAGAGTAAGTCTCTTGTACATCAGGTGGACCGTGCAATTCAAGTGTATTTTTAAGAAGTTACATCATTTATTACTGAAAAGTTACACAAATTATTATTGAAAAATCACACCGTTAAAAATACACTTTTCAGTAATAACGTGTGTAATTTTTCAGTAGTATTTTATGTAACTTTTTAAAAAAATGAACTAGAGTTGCACGGTACACCTGGTGCATATAAGATCACTAAAACCATTATTGAAGAAACTTTTTTTTTTAAAGAAGAATTGTCAAACTAATTATAAGGAGATAACCGTTTTGAAAAATGTAAATTTAGAGAGGGACAAAGGGAGTTTTTTTAACGATATTTTAACTGAATGCTAATTTTTTCATTAAACTTAATAATTAGATATTGTTTTCGCTGAACATTAATAGTTTTTTTATTGAATAGTTGAATTGTGACCCGCGATTACAACTATCCATCTTTAAACAATATTATGAGTTTTTAAGAGCTATATTCTAGTTTTGGTATAAATCACCCTTATGGTATCATTACAGCACGATTTATTTTGCTCGATGAAATGAAAATTTCATTCAAAATTAGGAATTGTTAAAAAATAATAATAATAAAGATTTTAACAGAAGCTAAAAGGAACAGCAAATACAAAAATTAAAATTTTGCAAATATTTTAGGATTTGTAAGGCAATCATTTAGAAAAATTCGATTTAATTATAAATCAACTCCAAAATGTCGCTTTAAACTCATCAAAAAAAATTCCACAGAGAAAAAGCTACATTTCTGAAACACGTGTTCCTCCATTTCCATGAGAGTCACATTACTCCAAGTCACACTACTCGTGTTCCTCCATTACTGAAACAACTGAATTCTTATACAGAGCTCTTTCCATAAAAGTCTTCAACACCGAATAATCACCTATAAAAAATATATATATATATATTATATTTCAAATGCAATCATTCATAAATCATAAATCTGTAATTTTATATTTTAATTTATATTATTTCTCCTTAATTAACGTATTTCAGTGTATAAGTAAGGTGTGTTTTCAGACACAACTAGACCACTAGAAGCAATTAACATTTTACAAAGTTGGATCTTACCAATTTAAAAATAATAATAATTCTACATTATTCAAATTAGAGATGTTAATCCGGGTTGGGCTAATAGGGCCGGCCCGTTTAACCCTGAAAAATGCAGGTTTAGGGCCATGCTTTGGTAGGCCCGTTTAAATCCGGGCTTTTTTGGCCCGGCCCTATTAGCCCGCGGGCTAAACGGGCTAGCCCGCCGGTTAACCGAGCCCGCCCGCTAGCCCGCATAAATTTTTTATATTTTATATATACATATTAAATATATAATATACTTACTAGTTATTATTATTATTAATTGAAATTATCCCCAATTTCTATTTAGGTGTTATATATATTAATTTTAAGTATTTATATTTGAACTTTTCAATACTAATATTTTGAACTTTTTAAGTGTTGACGTTTGATCTTTTGTCATTATGTTAAACTATTTTTATTAATTTTAATGAAATTATGGACAATATTTAGGTTCTAGTTTAAATATTAATATTTTATGACCATTATTTTAGATTATGTGTTAAAATTTAGATTTTTTCTATTTTTGTGACATAACCCGTTTATGACCCGTTTAGCCCGAGGACCGCTAGGGTTAGGGTTAGGTCTCCAATATTAGAGGACCGTTAAGAATGAACCGGATAAGGCCCTAACCCGTTTAGCCCGAAACCCGTTAGGGCTGACCCTATAGGGTTAGGGCTAGCCCGTTTAACATCTCTAATTCAAATGTGTTTGAAAAGAGGTATTTAGGGGGAGCTTGATTAAAAAAAAATTCAATGGTAATGAGAATGAGATATACATATAATAATTATTATATATAATGAAAATAAATGAGATACATAACATTATTTTTTCTCCAAAATAAGAATATCATTACCCCCAATTTGATTATCTCTATCTCACCTTATAATCATTCAGTTCAATCAATTCCACATACAACAATCTACAACATTCTTTTTTTGCCAAAACATTAATGATATAATCACCGTGAACATAAATTCTCATTCAACATATGTAAAGATAAATGAGGAAAATAAAATTTCATTCCCATTAACTTTGAAAAATTTGAAACAAATGCGTTTTTGTAAATTCATTGATGATTTGCGAAATTAAATTGTGTCACAAGAACAAGAACATAAGCACCAACATGCATGGGTAGTGGAATTGCAATAGGTGACCCATGGTGAAAGGGATCGAATTATTGTCCCATTTAACAAAACACGACACTTGTTGAGGGTAGAATTGGAAATTCAGGATCCATACCAGCCTTGTTAAGAAGCAGCCAAGAAGTCAGCGTCATCACAGTCAGAGCTGAGTCAGAGGCACTCTAAGGTCAATCTCATGACCCCTTTTGATGTTGGTTGGTGAATTTTGCGATACTGTGTGCAATTTCTGTTCTGCACAATATTTAATTTCATTTTTCCCTGTGTATTATTTTTGATAATTTAGGGACGCTTGTTTCAAATCTTTTAATGGTAATGAGAATAAATTTTTTTTTTTTTTTATTCTTACATATATTGGATGAGAGTTTTTGTTTATGATTGTTACGTCATTAGTAGTGTGCTCCAATTTAGTAATAAGTTGACAAAAAATAAAGTTGTTGATTATAGTATGGGGGATTGATTGAGGAGGATGATTATAGGATGAGATGGGAGTAATCAAATGGGGGTAATGATTATCTTATTTAGAAGAAAAATATATGTTGTGTACCTTATTTGTTCTCATTATCTACTATAATAACTTTATATTATCCCCACTCACATTACCATTGAAGAATTACCATACCAAGCGCTCTCTTATAATTAGAGTCTGGTAATGAGGGTGAAGAATAAAACTAAACGAGGAGTTATTTTTATTATGTATATGATGTTATTTATTATACAAGAATTAAAATAAAAATAAAATAAACAAAAATATAATTACTTAGTAATTAAGTTTTTAATGATATTACATTCTAATCCAAAATTTATAACAAACAAACGCCCCATAAGTTATTTTCATTAATTAATCAATTAAATATCTTATTTTTTTTAGGAATATTATTATCTAGGGTTGGCATTGCCGTACCCTATGCACTACTAGTTGTTTTCTAACATAAATCATGTGCAATAAATTTAAAGATTTAAGTGCAACTAAATCAAACTAGATTTTAAATTCGTGTTGACAAGTTTAAATTGTAAATTAAAATGAGAGAACAGCTAAACTTATTATATAGACAATTTGGACCATCCTCGTATGTCTACTTTAGTTAAAAGTTTAATGAGTTTAATGCATTCTTACTCCTAAATAAATATGTTATTATTATTTATGCACGTTGTACAATTCATCTTCATCAAATGACACGTATTGCAAGCCGTGGCTAAAAGGTTTCTAGAATATGTATTTACATATTTTATTAATGCGGTGAAATATTGATAAGGATTTATTTTAAAAGTATGATTATATCAATTAATTGTATTATATCCTACATGTACTATGCACCTCTTTAAAAAAAGAAAAGAATTAGCAAATATTTTTTCTTAAGTAAGTATTATATGAAAATAGTTCATTATAAACTTATCATTAACAAGTATTAAAGTATCAAACATTTAATCAGGTGTATCAAAAATTGAGATAAATAAAATCTATATATTGATTTTAACTTTTGATGCACTTGACCAGATATTTGATACATTAAGACAATTTCATGATAAGCTTATTATGAACTATTTTCACATAATACCTAATTTTTTTTAAAAAAATATTTTAACTATAAATTAAATAAGGATGTATTTTACATCTTCTAGTAAAGGATATTAATTATGTAAAATTGTACTAATGGCTATCACACAAAAAAGAAAAAGAAAAAACAAAGAAACAAATGAAGTCGGTTTAGATCTAATATTTGTGTACATAAATAGTATGATTAGAAGTGGATATGATTACAAGCAAAGACGGATTAATGATTCTATGAGGGGCCAATTAGCTCAAAATGTGAAGGAACACGTGTATATCTTCATTAAATATCAATTTTACAATATTATTCATTTAAAATATATATAATTCCATCTCTAATCTATTTAACGTCTCTTGAAGTAATGTTATCTAAAAAAAAAAAATTAATCTCTTATGGACATCGTGCAATGCGAATGTATTTTTTAAAAATTATATAAAATACTATTCAAAAGCTACACATATTATTATTAAAAAATATATTTTTAAAAATTAATTTTTCTGTAATAACACGTGTGACTTATATAATTTAAAAAATATATATTTTAAGTTGTAATGTGCATTTGATACGCATCCAAAACTAAGACAATTTAAATAAATTTGTAAATGAAATTATTACAAAAACTTTTAACAATTTTAAGTGTCTCCAATCAAATGAATAAGCTTTACAACAAAAATATTAGTGAATTAATACTATGATTAGTATGCATGAATATCTAAAAGAAAATACTCTCTCCATCCTAAATTTGTTTTTCCTATGCTATTATTTATTTTCGAGTGGGTCCCTTTTGAATTTGAGTTCACCGTAAACTCTAATTCAATATAACCCAATTCTAAAAATTGGGTTGAACGCAATAAGAGAAGTAGTCACGCTTAAATTTTTTCGCCCTCAATGTTTAGCATGTAGTATAAATCGGTGATCGAGTTTTTTTATTGAAAAGACATAGCAGTGTAGTGTTACTACATGACATTAGAGCATTTTCAAGGCGGCGGCTAATTCGGTGGCAAACCAAAATTTGCCGCAAAATCCTCCTCCAACGCGGACGCAAATTCTTCCTCAAATAGCCATCGATTCCAAACCGCAACCTTTTTTTAATTATTTTATTTGTATAACTTATGAATGTTTCTTCTGTGCACAAGGGTGCATGGTATGCACCCTTAATTTTTGACTATTTCCAATCCAATTTTATTTTTGCCAAATTTTATTTCCAATCCACTTTAAGCTACAACGGGTGCCCTCAAATTTCTATTTCCCTCTCCTAAATCCAACCGAAATTCCCAAGTTTGATCAAATCTATTCCTTGGGTTTCCCAATGTCGACTCAATCTGAATTTGTGTCTACAAAGAGACCCACTTGCCCATCATGCTCCAAACCGGCCCGAATTTGCCTTTGCAAACGACTCCGTGCTCCCATTCTTCACATCTCTGTTGCAGTCACCATTCTTCGACATAGTCTTGAGAAAAAACATCCTCTCAATTCCACCCGAATCGCCACCATTGGGCTTAAAAACGTTGATGTTTTTACGGTTTCAGATGTTAATTTTGAAGCTCGGTTTATTATTCGGTTGCTCGATGACAGCCGCCACCTGTTCGATGAAATGCCCAGCAAAGAAGTGAAGGGCGAGTTTGCGGAATTGATGAATTTCGGAAACAGGGTAGCTAATACGGATTTAGATGGATAGGTAATCGAAAGAATTGAATCTGATATTGAGTTTAGCATTGCAAAATGTGGAGCTATTACCTCATTTGATAGTAGTTATAAGATGGGAGCAAACAAATGTCAGCAAATGAGCTTTGATCAGCTGTTGGCCTCTGACATGGCTCTTGATCATGTAAGAAGAGGGTTCACTGTGAAAAAGATGAACGAGTTAATGTGTATTAATGTGAAAAATAATTTATAAAATAATATTATTTCTTAAATTATATGGGTATTGCTAAAATATTCTTTGGGTATTTATTATCTATTCTTCGGGTATTACTAAAGAATTCTTCGGGTATTTATTATCTATTGTTTGGGTATTACTATAGAATTCTTCGGGTATTTATTATCTTTTGTTCGGGTATTACTAAAGAATTCTTTGGGTATTTATTATCTATTCTTCGGCTATTACTAAAGAATTCTTCGGGTATTTATTATCTATTGTTTTATGTGATTTTTAACCGAAAATCCTATCATTTTGATTTGATTATCAAAATAGAATACGTCTGCATGCCTCTCCTAATGACAACAATTAAATCATTCGTTACTAATTATTACTAATACCCATGAATAATTATGAGGTATTTTTGTATAGAGTTGTTCTTGGGATATTGTGAATTGTTCTTGGGGTATCATAATTTGTTCTTGGGGTATTATAATTTATATGTATATTACATTATGAGATCCTCTAATATATTACATTAAACTTGTTGCAAAATAAATTATTTACTAAAAACGAGAGAGTATGTTTTATATATATATATATATATATATATATATATATATATTTGCTTGTCAAAATCAAGTTTCAAGGTGTGCATACAAACAAACCACAAACATTAATAAATTCCTAAAAATTCAATATTATAACCTAATCAGATTAAGAATCAAATCCACTTGTCAATTAATTTGTTCCTATGACTAATTAATTAGCTATGCAAATAGATAATATATCAAGAGGTGTTCGTTCCAATCCAACCAATCTGAAAAAGGTAGTTACATCTTACAAGTAATTAAATAATAATAATAATAATATATGTAAATTATTGTTAAATTATTTGCAGCAATTAATATGTCAATCTAAATTCCAAATTATGTGATAATAGGGTCCATCCCTCCAAGGAAAAAGCACTTAAATTATATGGGTATTGCTAAAATATTCTTTGGGTATTTATTATCTATTGTTCGGGTATTACTAAAGAATTTTTCAGGTATTTATTATCTATTGTTTGGGTATTACTATAGAATTCTTCGGGTATTTATTATCTATTGTTCGGGTATTACTAAAGAATTCTTTGGGTATTTATTATCTATTCTTCGGGTATTACTAAAGAATTCTTCGGGTATTTATTATCTATTGTTTTATGTGATTTTTATATAGAATAATGGAAAATTATTATATATATATATGATAAACCCATGTTAATTCAAGAAAAAGAACGCTCATCTTCTGTCACTAGAAGAAATCAGCAACTCGACGATGTGCGTCTTTAGTCCATGCCACACTGAATCTACAAATTGATACGACTTTTTTTGCCCTATTTTAAAAAAATTTGGTTAGTTTTCTCTTTGTGTAGTATGCAGTTTGACATTGCTGAGTGAATGTAATGGAGAAGAATCACACTGCTCTCTCAAGAGTTGACAGTGAAACTAATTGAATATGTTTACAACTTGATGAAGCAATATAATAATATTGTATAATAATATAATAATATATATAAACAATGCATGGATACTAAAGCATGTATTAATCCTGGAGCTTAATAATATATGTGTCCTCCATCAAATGGTTATTGTGTTATCCCCTAAATTCTGTGTACATCTACATATATACCCAAGGAACAAATATGGAATACCCAAAGAACAACAATTCAATACCCAAAGAACAACTCTTTAATACCCGAAGAACAACTTGCTATACTAAAAAACAAATCTTTGTAATACCCCAAGAACAACTTGTTATACCAAAAAACACACAGTGCGGTGTGTACTGTGTGTTTCTGGAAATATCAAATTAAATTCAAAATTAAAGCAAAATCAAGGTGTATAGTATGCACACGTGTGCATACTAGAATTTGCGATAACTTATATATTTGTTGGATTATGTGATGTATTTATCTTATATATTATAGGCAAGTGTAATATATATTAATATTAGGTATTGATATTAATTTATTTATAATATAATGTGATTTAAAATTTAAATATTAAAATATAAATAATTATTGTATTTATATTAAATTTAAAATTGTAACTAATTAAAAGAAATATCAAATTTAAATTTAAAAAAATTACACATTGCAAATAGATTGATAGAACATAAAAGAAATACAATGCTAAAATATAATAAAAAAATACGTTAATAAAATACACAAGCATAACTATGCAAATAAAATACAATTTAAACCGATCAATACAAATTTTAGTATTCTCCAAGATCATTTTCCGATCCTCCAATGTCACCAAAAAATTGCCTAAAGGTCTGGGAATGATTCCAAATTGAGTTTGACTGGATTTTTTTTTTGCATGATTTTTAATTGTTCAATTCGATATCATTCACGTCTAAACAGATCAATAATGGTCGTCAAATCTTTTTCTATAATTTTAATGTCATATTTTCATTCTTGAATTCTTGCAAATTCATCTATGGCTCTATATTGTTGGAGGTTTAATTTAGTCAATTATATCGTCAATCTATTTATTTGTTTCTTCCATAGCTTTTATAGCACGATATGAATCTTCTTTTTTCTTTTCTCACTCCTTTTGGTCGCGTCTGGGATGATCATCCACCATCAACATCATCACTTAAGCTGATATCGAATTGAGATATTTTCGGAGACGAGAAAACATGAGAATTTGGCATTGAT
This sequence comes from Prunella vulgaris, assembly GCA_026898435.1. Classification (NCBI taxonomy): domain Eukaryota; kingdom Viridiplantae; phylum Streptophyta; class Magnoliopsida; order Lamiales; family Lamiaceae; genus Prunella; species Prunella vulgaris. The sequence continues at coordinate 570,393 of JAPKLY010000153.1, read as the reverse complement.
GCATCTAATTTGCTGAAAATCCAACATACAATGAATCAATATTTCGTCAATAATTTCACATGTCTCGAAGTTTATTTTTACGAATCGTTGATGCTATACAAAATTACCATCAATTTTTTGTACAAAGAAAAGATGCAGTTGGTAGACTTGATTTGTCT
>JAPKLY010000153.1:522690-560347 GCA_026898435.1 Prunella vulgaris | reverse complement strand
TTTCTTTCATTAGGGTTTACACTTTCATTAGGACTTGTAAGATGGTTTAATTTCTTGGTTTTTGAATATAATGTGTTGAACATGGTTCATTATTTATGTTGAATATGATTTAATGGATATATCTAAATTATATATATGTATATATTAAATTTTAGTATATGAAGTATGGGGCAGAATGGGGCAGGGCGGGGCGGATCTGCCCCGCGCAGGGCAGGCATGGGGCAAAACATACTGCCCCGCGGCGGGGCATGGGGCACCGCGGGGCGGCGGGGCATGGGCGCGGGGCAGGCATGGGTATTTAAATATCCGCCCTGCCCTGCCCCATTGCCACCCCTAACGATCACTAGCATTAATTAGGATTTTCATTCTCCTATATATACGCACATACGTATAGAGATAGAATAGAATAAGAAAATCACATACTTAGAGAGATATCCACACAAATACTTGTAATCTGTATTATCCTTCATTGATTAGTGAGAGAGGTGCCTCATCCGTGGACGTATATCATTTTTTTGATCGAATCACGTAAGTCTTTGTGTTCTTCAATTTCTTTATTCTAATTGATTTCAAACAATCATTGTTAACTCAACATAAACAAAAGCCGAATTCCTATTAAAAAAAAACCGAATTATATTTTTAAGAAATCGAGATATTAACAATTTGTACTCAATAATTCAACTACAGTATTAATTAAGCTTAGGATTTCTGTCCTTTTTGATACATATCCAATGTGTACATTATTAATTATCCAAACTCAACATATATATACAAACAATATATATATATATATATATATAATTCGACATACAGATTAATTTAAACAGAGAGTCCATGAATAAGCTCGATACGAACGTATGAATAAGCTTAAAAGTAAATTGTTTATATTAATATTTTATGAGTTTGTTTTGTGTGAGATGGTCTCATAACATCATGAGATATTAGATGATGTACAAATTGAGTATGACTCATTATTACTTTGATAGTAAATGAGTATTAATTTGTGTGATCTTATATCACGTAGCAGTCTCACACAAATTTTTATCATCTTTTAATACTCCTCGTTAAAGTGGATTAAATTTTCAACTTTGTTTTTAAATAACGTCTAACAATTATACAAATAGACACAGTTATAAAGATGGATAAGTTTTTAGTTTTATTACAAAGAGGGGTAAGCGTACAATTTTTATAATATATGCACACTCATTATGAATGTGCTTTTAAGTGTACATTATTTATAATTTTTGCACACTTATCCTTCTTTTCAATTTAAAGAAAAATTGTGCACTTTTTTTTTTTTTTCCTTATACAAATAGAATTGTTCTCATCACCTACAAATGCAAATTTATAGAGTAAAGTGGATCTAGCACCTCTTAATATAAATAAGTAGTGAAGATTTCAATATATTAATTAGACTGAGCTTTATTGTTTTTTATTTATGTACGTATGGATAAGCTTTTGAATAGTACTGCAATTAATTTTTTAATGTAGTGATATATATATAGTATATGTATATTCTTCCTTTAAAAAAACAGAAGTACGTGTAGAATGACAAGAGAATAACAGTGGTAGTAGTATACAGAGTGGTTTAAGCAAGTTGCATGCAATTTTATTCTTTCAAGCAACAACTCAATCCACATTGTCTTGTAATTATTTTATATATTATATGTATATATTAATTAATTAATGTGGGAAATATAATTAATAAAATGTGCAATAAGGTCAGAAATAAAACATGGAATTTGGACTTTGGTGATTGGAATAATGCAGCTTGTGTGCGTGTATTCACATTTTAGAGTGCAATATCATGGATTAGTTCACTTCAACACATAAAACACTTAATTAAATAATTTCTTGAATGCAAAATATTAGGATAAAATAATATTTCTCAATTTTTATGGGATCGAAATCTCTTAATATTATAAAATAAAGAAAGAATATTTTACTACGGATAGTTGAAAACTTGAAGATATTCATATTACATGTTACGAAATTAATTAGGAAAAAAAACATCATCTTTTTAAACCAAAAAAAAAAAAATTCTGTAAATTTTAATACCATATTAATGTTTTGTTTTGTACATAATACATTTCGGGGGTACCAAAAATCATCCCCAATATCCCTCCAAAAAAAAAAAAAAGTCATCACTTATGAATTAAACAAGCGATTTAATTTCACATATCCTAAGTTTGAATTTTTAAAAAAGTAAAAAATTCCATGGTATTAGAGTTATCCATAAAATATTTTAGACAAATATATTTTTTTAATCTGAGATTTATCTAAAAGTTAGGTCAACAAAAACAAACTAAATATATTTATCTACTGATTCTTTGTGTAACCCGAAAGGTAGCAAATATCTATCAAGAAAAAGTAGAATTAATTCGATAAACATTTTCCAACAAACAAGAGATTAATTGAAAGTGATAGAACTGAAAACTTATAACGCTTGCTTGTATTTCACTCCACATTAACTTAAACATGATACTTTATATCCCTATTTGTTAGTCAGATCACGAGGACAATTAATAGTTTTAACCTAACTTATAATGTAATGGAAAACGGACATTCCTCCGGGCAACGACTGCACCGTGCAATTGAATAAATAAGTGAAACATAACATTAGTATTTATTAAAATTTGATATTAATTTTAAATTAAATATATAAATTAATATCGGTGAAATTAATGTGCAGCTCCAACTGAAATGTATAAGCTGATTAAAACCATTGTATGAAAAATGACATTAATTATATTTAATTAGAAGAGAATTACACTATCTTTAATTTGGGCGTACGAAAATTCTAAGTTTCTCGAACAATCAAATAATTAATATTAAATATGTAAACTGTGACTGCGCTAAAACTATATTGGAGCATGCATGTCCAATTAATGGGTAATTGTATGTATATATATATATATAATTAAAGTGTCCGTTTATTAGATCTGATGGACAAATTAAACTCAAATATTTAATTTAATCATCAGACCTTAAATAATTATAGAAGATTGTCCAAAAGCCAATTATACATATCAGAAATTTATAATTGAAGTGGCCTAGCCTTTACCGTTATGAAAAGCCATAATTTAAATAGTTTTTTATTTTATTTTAAAAATTAGGAATTTATAAATATCAGTATTTCTTTGGTTGTGCAACTCCCTCAACTATTGCAGGTGTTTAAAGGCCAATATTTTTTTATCAACACAAACTAAATATTTTATTAATAACAATGGGCTAAAGTAATATATACTGATTCAATTACAAACGAGCTTACAAATTTTTTCGACTAAAAGCCAAAAACATTAAACATTCACCCATGCATGATATCAAATTTTGTATTATTGTCTAAGCACTCTGATATATTTCAAATTTGACTCCTAGTATTGAAAATTCAATTTTAATTTGCTACGTAAGTTGAATGTACTGCTCCCAGCTTTATAGTAGCATTCTTATCTCACTCGACATCTTCTTTATTGATTGCATTCTGTGTTTTCCACATGATCCACTCAATACATGACTTACATATATAAACGACAAATATTTTCCCTTTTTTACCTCTAAGAATCCTATTAATTAAAATGTAATAAATTCATAGAGGGTCTACATGAAAGGACCGTACTTCGGACAAAATTTTACATTCAAAGAGCAAATGTCTTACAAATTCCACAGGATTATTGCAAAAAATACAAATTGTGATTGCATTTGATATAAGAATATCTCTTCTTTGTAAGTCCTCCATGGTAGATATATAATTTCTTCCATAAAACTCTCCAAGCGTAAACTCAAATTTTTAAAAGTGAGTATTTTGTTCCACACTAGTTTGAATTTAGGGATGACAATGGAACGGATCAGGGCGAATATATCAATATCCAAACATGTTCCGTCACTAAAGAGCTCTCTAAGAGACAGTTATCTAAGTGGAAGGTTTACTTAGATAACTTCTAAGTAGGAGGTTTACTTAGATAGTTGTCTCTTAGAGAGCTCTTATTAGAGCTCTCTAAGTGTAAATCTGTATTAGTGCGCGCTTCTGATCCGCTGATCCGCTCTACTCCATGCTTCACAGCGGGGCAGCATTTTGAGATCCATACCTGCCCCGCGCGGGGCAGATCTGATCCGTTCTGCCCATCTATTAAATGTTCATAATTTTTTAAAATCAATATATTTAAAAATGTCTAAATAAAAAAAAAATTGGTACTTTTTATTCTTTTCATATGCATTACATATATGTTTAATACTATATATATTACTCCCTCCGTTCCTAACCAATTTGCACACTTTCTATTTTGGGTTGTCCCAAATTAATTTGCACACTACTTAAAAGGGAAACATCGATTTACGTGCACACTCACAAAACTTTCCACACATTTACCCATATACCACTACTTTATTTAAAAAATACATTTTTCTTAAACCGTATGTAATCCCAGGGGTGCAAATACCCCTGGGACGGAGGGAGTACATAATATTATATGTATATATCTAATATTATATATAATTAATATTATATGGAGCGGATCAGAGTAAAAATTATGCAGATCCATGTCTGATCTGCTCCGCGAGCGGGGCGGGGCGGGGCAGATCTGCTCCATTCTTAAAATGGGGCAGAGCGGGGCTGATCCAATCAGAGCGGGGCGGAACGAATCGACTGTGGAGCAGATCATTTTGTCATCCCAACTTGAACTTCTCTAGCTAAGCTTGGCAGTGGAGCGGATCCCCGATCCCCGTGGGGATCAGCCCTGAACTTTAAATTTAAACGTATATTGTGTACTATAGGTGCACCCAAATATTTATGGAAGTTAGAATCATTAGTGTTTTTTTTACCCATTTCCGGAGTAATAATTCTTTTCTCAACTCTAATCAATTAATTAATACTAATGAAATAATCACAAATTAAGTATCACATTCTATCATAATTAGAGGCACAAATTTTCCAACCTGATGTGAGACTCTAAATTATCTCTTGAAAACTTTTCCTGCACTCCATGCTAACAATTGGTTGGAAAATATAAGCACGATCGAGTTGTAAAAATTTCAAACATTAATAATCACGTACGAATTAAAAGAAAGACTGTAGAAGTCGGATATCGATAATTGAACCCTTTTTGGTCGCCTATCGTCTAGGGCCGCCTAGTGTTTTTTCTTTTAATCTTTTAAAAAAAAATATAAAAATATAAAATTTGGGCCACCTAGGACTGCCTAGTCCTGACAACGCCTAAAATTGCCGATTTTGCAGAAATTGGGTCGACAAGATGTCATCTAAGCCGATTTCTGCATCACTGATTAAAAGAAATAAAACATAAATTAGGGGAAAATGAAAAATCAAGACGTATAGGAATTTAGGACACCATCAATTTATTAATTAAGGACCCCGTTGATTATTTGACAAACCTGTGACATTTTATTTAAGTTTTCAGTCTCCTTTTTTAAGGAATTAAATAGAACTATTACAATTTTTTTAGTTTTTATCACAGGGCCGAGGACCCGATATTTGTGGATAATCTTTTTAATAGTAACTTTGCATATTTTTTACTATTCAGAGCTCGGGTTGAAAATATTTATTTGATTTATTCTTTTAATTTTATGAGCTGAGATTGAACTCAAAATTGAATTCGATTATTTTATCGATTCGAATTCAAACCTGCAAGTATTTGGTTTGAAAGGTTAAGAATATATTCATCTATAAGACTTACAAAAATATTTGCAAATACGATCATTCCGCAAATATATTTACTCGTCAAGGGTTCTTTAACAAACTTTTGACAAGTTAAACTCGAACTATATGCAAAATTTAAAATAAAAAATTAAATTCGAGTTATACTCGAACTCAACAATTAAGGTTTGAATTCTAACAAATCGAATTTGAGTCTGTTGGTATTTGAATATGCTTACCTCATTTATATCTCGGGTAATTTATTTAAATAGAGATATTTTCAAAATAAATAATTAAAATAGGGAAAAAGTTAATTTGTTTATTAAAATAAAACCAGTCGGTACCATAGGTACCGACTGGTTAGGTGGTAAGATTCAATCAGCCTCGAATGCTTTGCTTTGATAGTCGCGTTCCCAGTCGGTATTAGCAATACCGACTGGACGAACAAGTTCCAGTAAATTTTTGACAGCTCTTTTTGGTCAACTTGCATTTTGGGAGTTTAGCATATATATAAGCAACACACGTAACTTTAATTTATATATTATTTTATGTGTATAATGTAATTTTTTTAAATTGATGTTTGAATTTTAATGCATGATAAGATTATTTTAAACAAATTTTAATAATTAATACAAAAAATTATATGAAACGTTTTACGATATGAAACATATTATATAAGAGAAATATATTTGTTATTATATAAAAATATTTATTAATTTTTATAGAAATTATTATACATATGTTCATGTAGTATACATTTTGGGACTGACGAGAATTTTTCTTTAAAACTTTATTTGATCCAATTTGACCCGCGAATTTTCATTTGGGTATATTGCACGGGTCGGGTATGGTGCAATATTGCATTTTAGACTTTGTGTTATAATAACACTTATAAAATAGTAGAAAATATGTTGTACATGAATCAATACACCCAATTTTTAAGGATATGATTAAATTAAGAAACACGTATTTGTTCTTATGCGTTATTACATGAATCAATATACCTAGCAAATATGTGTTACTATTATAGCAAATATGTGTTATTATTTTATAAAATGTTATTATTTTGCATTTATATATGCTAGTATGTATACCTGCGAATTTTGCGGTATAAAATAAATATTATATGTATAAAAAATTATATATCTTTTGTTATTTAATTAATAATTTTTTTAAATATAATACGATTGTAATATTTTTTACTTTTCACTTTTAAAAAATTAATTATTTTATAATTTTTAGTATATATTTTTATTTCTATCAAATTTATCATGCACCCTAAAGTTAACTGAAAAAATAAAAAGATAATATTAATAGTAATAATTGTAGTAACAGTGGAACAACTTGGGGGAGGGAGGGTTGTTCACTTTATAGGATAGTTGCAGACTTGCAATAGCAGTAATGAGTGTACTGAGAAGTAGTAGTAATGATGGTACTTGGAAGAGACTAACATTTCTCATGCCACATTACCAGTCGTGATTACGGAACACGACTGGTTTTATTTTGATAAGTATCTATATTATTTCTCTACTTTAATAAGTTATTTTTAAAACATCTATAAAATAATAAATTTGCCTTTATATCTCTACTTAAGTGAATTTTGGAATGCTTTGAGTTTTAGAAAAAAATTGAAGGGTGAAAGAAAAAAGGAAAAATGAAGAAAAAAACAAATAAAAGCCGTTATGAAATATCAGTAGCATTTCATTTATTTTTGGTCCACCCGTGTGGACTATGTGGAATTATATAATATTTTCTATTTTATATAAAAATGTGGAATTATATAATATTTTTTATTTTTATATAAAAGTGATTCTTGATATGAATTATATAAAATTATAATTTTATATTTTATATTTTTATCAAATATTTAATATTTCTAGTCATATATTTGATACTATTTTTTTATATATATGATACTTTAAATTTTAATATTATAATAGCGTATTTTTATATTAAATACGAAATTTAATTAGTTAAAAATTAATTATTGATGTCTTGAATAACAATTTGATGCCGAGTTGATATTGTGTGAAAGTGGTTGATCATATCATGAACCATTTTTAACAAGATAAAAAAGATAAATTTGTAAATATAAATCTTGTATTATAAAGTGGGTTATATCATAAAAGTGGTTCATATAATACTTTACGTTTGATGCCGTGCACTAACTCCAACTGTTCACACTCCTAAGTCTTAATAAGATTTTTAATATAAAATTTAATATTTTATATAAAAAAATATAATTTCATGATAAATTTATATGAATCATTTTCATAGGAAATTTTATCATGTTTATTATTAACTTCCTAACCATTTTTTTTAGGGTGAACACAAAACTTAAAAGCTGTAAATTGACAAATAAAAGCTCTTTACATAATTTTTTTCACAATCGCATATATATAATTTTTTTTTTCTAAATTAATGCAGGCCACAAAAAATTCAACAGACGAAAATAAATCAAGTTGTCGTCGAGATTACATATAAACAAATTTGACTTAGTCGAGAAATTGCATTTTTCCAAAAGAAATATAAAATTAAAAAATACTAGCACAATTAAATATACTTGCACGTGTAGGTGAAGGCAATATCTGGTACATCACGCTTACCTAATGGTGTATTTGGGATCTAATTATAGTTTAGCCTCATCACCCAAATCTAAAACTATAGTATATGCAATATTTTATAAGATGTTTTTCGCCGGTTGATTGAACCACTAAGTGTCGGCTCATTTGGTTCGAAAGATAAAAGTATCTATCTGTAAAAAACATGCATGTTTTTTATGGATATATACTTTTATCTTACGAACCAAATGAACATGTTTTTGACAGATAGATATTTTTATCTTACGAACCAAATGAGCCCTAAGACGATTAATTGGAAATTAGTTGAGCTTAGTTGAAAGCAACTAAACGCTAAATATAATTAATTATTTAATAAATTATATATAAAATAGTAAAAAATTTAACATCATCACCTTTTAATATTAAAATTATAAGTAATAATAATTACTAAACATAAAATTTAATAAAGTGATAATTTAAAAATCAAGAGAAAATTAATATTTTAATTATTTTAATTTTATTTTATTATAATTAATTAGAATTTGCAAAAAAAAAAAAAAAGGAAGAAACATGTCTAATTTGGAATGAATAAATCGGCATCTAATCGATCTAATCGTTATGTCTAGTCGTTGTCTAATTGGCCTAGTAGCTGTCTAATGAACTTTAGGCACCGACTACTATCCTCAAATATTTTCTTTAGCGACTTGGTGTAAATCGAATCGGTCAAGAGCTGCTTAACGATTAGTCGCCGACAAATCAATCAAGTCGGCCAACTTTTAGAACAGTGATTGTCAAGGGTGCAAATGGCGCTTGGTGGTCGTCGGGCGGTCGAGTGCCGCCAAGCGTCAAGACCGCCTAGACGGTGCTTAGGCGCCTCCTTGACGGTGCCAATGTTTTTTTTTTTTATTAAGATTAATTTTTTTCTAAACATATATTAATAAAAATAGGGCCAGTTAAATCACACTACATCGTTATATATATTATAGATAAATTATAAATTTAAAACAAAATTAATAATTATCGCAAAATATAAAAAATCATCAAAATGTTAAAAAACTATTATAATATATATGACATTGTCCAACTTCTAAATGAAACACAAAAAGAGCAAAATACATAGAACGAATTAATTATGAAGTAGTTCAATTAAACTTTCATTTTTTAGTAATTTAGTAAATTAGTTTTTATTTTTTAATTTTAATTCTAACTTTCAAGTTGAAATAAAAATTAAAAAGAAGAGAAATGATTATCTAGGCGGTGCCAAAATAGTCTAGACGGTCTCGACAGTATCAAATGTGTTAACGAATTTTTTTTGATGATTTGACTTTAACTTCAACGGTCGAGGCCTTCAAGCGTCTAGGCGGTCTCGACGACAGCCATTTATATCCATGGTGGTGGATGCCATGGTCACTTATTACATGTGAAAGTAAAACTAATCTAACAATATAAAATTATTGTTTCTATTATTTGTCGTTAATTTGCGGGCGGAGCTACCTAAGTAGCTACTTTATAATAACATAATTACCTTTTATTTTTTTCAAAATCAAATTGGACTTATTACTCGGAAAGATTCTAGATTTCTCCAGAGACACAGACACATTATACCTTTTAAATATATAAAAAGAATCAAGATGTAATTATTACTTAACATGCTGGGTTTTTCCAGAGGACATATCCGAATTTAATAATGTCACGTCTTATATATATTTAGTGCATAAATTTTAGATTTGTACACATAATAAATTTTAATTAAGATTGGTGTTGAATTTTAATTAAATTTAATTTTATATTTGAGTTGTTTAAGTTCACCCATAAATTTAATTTCATATTTTGATCAAAACTGAAGTTACATTTCACACTTATATCCAGTATACAATACAATTGATATGATGGACACTGAGTCAGGCTCTCGACTCAATTTACTGAAGAAATTGAAAATTTTAAAAACATAAATTGTTAATATTAATGTTTATTAATTTCACATACCAAAACAAAAATATTTGGTACAAAGTACAAACGTGGACATTGGATCCTCCACGAGGGGCCGGCAGTCGCTTTTAATTTGTCAAGGAAAGTGGAAGGTACTAATCCAACAACCGAGCTCTACAAATTTATTAAATCAATAAATTTTGTGTAAGATTGTATTTTGCTATAAAATTAATATAAATATATATTGTTTATTAATGAAAATTTATTTATTTTAAAAATATTAAAACATTAACAAAAAATAATAATTTTTGTTAAAAATAACTATATTTTTTAAAAAAAAAATATTTTCAAATTCTATTGTTCTTTCTATCCTAACTCTTTTTTTTTACTTTAAAAAGGAAATTACTTAAACTCACAAAGAAAATATATTTTTATATTTTATTATTTAACTTCACATGATCACATACTCCTTTTTATTTTTAAATTGTGTGCAAGTCAATCTAATGAAGAGTGATCCAAGACGAATGGAATATAAACTATCACCAAATTTAGAAAAAAAAAAAATTATTGAAGGTTGTCTATCTTTAAAAAAAAAAAAATTATCATATTTTATTATAATTCTATAAAAATCATGTTTAGGATAAAATAAAATTAAATCAATTTATGGATCACTCTAACCACGCGCTCATTCGTACATCAATTAAAAATAATCTAATTAAAAGATAAGATAAACAAATGCAATTAGCGAAGCAAAATCGAATAATTTTTCATTAAATAACAACTCTAACAACAAACATCTCAAACAACAACCTAACAAACACCGGCCAATGGGTCTGTGACGTATTCTACTGTATTTTAATTAAGAAATTACTTTGCTCTCGTATATGCATTGTTGTATACGTATCTCGCACATGTATTTCTTTTGTTTTTTCCATTAATATTATGCCTAATATTTTTTATATACATTTAAAAATTTGAACTCTGGGCTCTTATTATCGTCATTTCCACCATCACATCACCGAACATCCATTAGGGTTCTCATCGCTGAACGTATAATCGTTCATACCCACGTACGTGGGAGGCGGCGGAGGAGGTCCGTGCGTGTATTGTACCGTGTTTCCCGTATTGCCATACGGCCCGTAACCATAGTTAGGGTAACCTAGATGATGGGTAGGTTGGACACCATAATCTTGATTGAAATAACTCTGGTTGTATACGGGCATAGCATAATGTGTTTGTGAATTTAAACCATGATACTCCAACTTGTTAACTTCCACCACTTTTGCACCTTCGCCGCCCCCCTTGCCACCAGCCACCGCCTCTTTCTTATCAGCCCCACCGTCTTTCTTCTTCTCCGCCGCCTTGTCTCCTCCGCCTTCCTTGTCTTTCTTCTCTCCGCCCCCGTCGTCTTTCTTGGGCGGGGTGACGATCTCTATGCCTCTTTTGAGCTTTTCTTTCAAGTATGTAGTGAGTTCCTTCACATTCATTGTCCCAACCACCGTGACTAAATCCTTTTGTAGATCAGTTGTCACCTTGTTAACCCCTGCTTAGACAATTGATAGAGTGGAATTAACAATCGTCTAATCATTTCTTAATTTTATATATGTCTACATGAGATATCATTGTACTCCCCCGTCCACAAAAATTGGTCTAACTTGACAATTCACGATTATTAAGAAAAGTTGATGTTAGATGTGTAAAAATGGGTGTATAGTATAAAATAATATTTAATTATTAAAAAAATATTTAATATGATGTGTAAAAATAAGTATATGTGCATAAAAAATAAAAATAATAGATAAATAAATCATTTATTATGGATGAAATGAGCTTTTACTATGGACGGAGGGAGTATTTTATTATGTATGATCATGTGAACAATAATAATAAAATACTCCCTCCGTCCATGAAACTTTTTCTCATTTCTTTGTGGGCACGGAATTTAATGAAAAGTAGTATTATATTGAAATGATAGATAAAGTAAGGAAAAAATATGAGTATTGTGGGGCCCAAAATTTTATTGTGAGTGTATGTTGTTTTCAAATAAAAAAATGGGAAAAAGTTTTGTGGACAAACAAAATAAGAAAAGTGAGAAATAATTTGGTGGATAGAGGGAGTATGAAACACCACAATTGATGATATTGTTGAGAAATTTTATTACTAGTAAATTAGATGAAAATCCCCTATCATCTATTTCTGAATCTCGCGTATCCTACGTGGCTTCATACAACACTTTTTACACATCTTTCTAATTTTCTCATAAAATTATATTTTTTAAAATAAAATATAAATAACCGTTGTCGGTTATCCATCCTCTTTTTAATTCACTAACTTCTCCATCTATTTTATTCCTCTATATTTTTTAAAATACTAACCACTATCCATAGATCTCGATAAATTACACCTATTACATATTTAAATTAAAAAAATTAAATTTCAAATTAATTTAAAATAAATTTCAAATTAACATATAGTTTTTTCTATTCCCGCGTATCTGCGGGGTTATGTACTGGTAATAATTATTTAATGAATAATTAAAGCAGGCCTACTCACCATCAATGTTTTTTAATATCGTCCGCTTTATTTTGTGGGCGCATCCGTCGCAATGAAGCCTGATTTTCATTATCACTGTACTAACCGCAGGCTGGAGTACGAAAAAAAAAACATTAATAAAATTCATAGTTTTTAATTTACTAAGCAAATTAGAAATAAAATAATTAAAATAATAGTAGTCAGCTAAAATATTATTCTAACATACCTCTTTGGGTTTTTGTTCATCAGGCTTCTTTGCATCTTCCTTCTTTGTCTCTTCCTTCTTTTTCTCTTCGGCCTTCTTTTCGCCGCCGCCGCCGCCGCCGCCGTCCTTTTTGGGCTGAGGGGAGACGAGCTCCACCTTCTTTTTTGTCTTGTATTCAACTCTTTCACGTAGCCACGCGGGGTCCACATTGCCGGTCACGGTCAATTTGTTAGCTTCACAGTCGGCCTTCACTTTCTCAACGCCTTCAAAATTGAAATTTAAAAATAAAATAAAAATTAGGCATCCTAATTATGTAGAAAACTTGTTGGAATTTTTTTTTCACATTCTAAATAGCGTAGCAATGTTTCAATAAAGGGAATAATTTGTTGAGAAAATATTTTGGGCCGTTACTTGTGGATCTATGACTATCTATAATTTGTTCCTTGGGAGCAACGAAAGTCTACGCTGGTGAGGTGAGTGGTGACGACAAAGTCAAGAAATCCCCCGGCCCCTTTCATCTTAGCTCATACATTGTTTTCATCAAAATAATTCTGAATATTGCAATTTAACAACACATAAATCGGGTAAAAAAAGTCAGTAATGCTTTGAATTAGGTTGAATTTTAAACAAAATTAGATGAGAAAACGTTGGGTAATTCAATTTCAAATATGACTAAAAGGAAGAATTTCCTGGTAATTTCCACTATACTATGCATTCCTAACTGAATTCCGTTCCTAATTTTAGGGCAATGCTTGAATTAAACAAAATAAATTTTAAATTTGAAGTACCTTCGAAATGGCTAACGGCTTTTTTGACCTTCTTCGCACAGCCTTCGCAATGCAAGTCAAGCTTCAACACGACGTTTAACGACCCGTCGGGTTTCTTTCCTCCGCCCTCTGCTGCCGCCGGCTTCTTATCTCCGCCATCAGCCACCGGCGCCGCCTTCTTCTCTCCGTCTTTCTGAAATAAACAATCGATTGAGCAAAACCGTCATTTCTCAGAATCAATTTTACCAATTTCCAGAGGACTAAATTCTAATTATACGCAGATTAGATTAGAGGCTTGAAGGAGATCAATTACCTCGCCCATTTCACGATTTTTCCTCCCTTTTTGTTTGTCTATCTGTTTTAGATTAGAAATTATAGTGTAGAAAAGCAAGTCGAAGAATGGTTTGAAGGGAGTAAATTGAGGCAAGAGTCGGGATATATAAAGACCGAAAAATTGGGAAAGTTAGCCGAGTTTTCTACTAAGTGATGGGCCGAGGCCCACCAAATTCACATAGGGAACAGAGATAGGGGCCTTGTAGTTGTATGTATATGCGGATGGATGTTTTCACATGTACGTATGTATGTATGTATGCGAATGTCATGGCATGCGGATGGTGTGATGCACACCGAATAAGACTGAACGTGGAATTTGGTTTCGTGACATACCAGCTAACTTTGACTAATACCATGACCTTCCGGAATTACCATTATGCCCGCTGCATTTACCACGTTCCGAAAATGATTAGGCGGCTTCGTGTTAAACCGCCAAAAGGCAAATAATCTCTCCCTCAGTAGCAAAGAATACATTTTTTTTTTTTACATGCGATTTAATGTAAAATATCAAAAAATATTATTGAATTTTGTGAGGTCTGTTCACGAATTTAAAAATTATATATGAAAAATATTATATGTATATTTTTTATACATAATTTTAAATTCGTGAACGGACCTCACAATTACCCATAATATCATCCGATATATTGCATTAAATCACGTACAAAAAAGATAATCCAACTTTTATGGACGAGAGAGTACAATTCACGTACTTCCAAAATTTTAAATCTTGCTAACAAAAACTATGGGGTGTTTGTTTTAAATATGGAAAAATATTTTTTTCCTTTGAATTAATACTTGTCTTTATGATGAATATATGTTAAGATAATTAAATGGATAATAATTTTTTTTATTTATGAAATAATATAGCGTGCACTATTTATTTTTATTAATTATCGTACATTTATTTTCATTCTAATTCTCATGAAGAATTTTCATGCTAAGCGTGGTCTTAATATTCACTCTATCTCAAGATCAATTTTAGATATTTTTTATCTTAATATTATTTTCACACCAACTAAATTCACAAAATTTAATAAATATTGTAATTAAATTTTCTTATACTAATTTTTTTTTAATATGCATATCACTTTATGTATGAAGTAATTATGTGGAATGGGGGGAATATTACATAATACTTCCTCTGTCCATGATAATTGATTTACCTTGGTTGTGCACGGTTATTAAGAAAAAATTAATTTTGCTGTGTAAAAGTGAATGTATTAGTATAAAGAAGTGTTTAATTATTAAAAAAATATTTGATATGATGTGTAAAAGTGAGTATATGTGTATAAATAAATAAAAATAATGATTATACTTTTTCATTTAAGGTAGGTAGACTATATATTGTGAACGATCGTTTAAGGCAACGTGGACATTTATCATGGACGGAGAGTGTATAATTTATGTAAAAAAAATGATGATTAGAATGGCTGTTAGTATATTTTCTTTTCAATTTATATTTTACGCACACGTGTGACTGTGAATATAAGTATCTTATGCGATTTTTTAATTAATATTAATATGCATATATATATATATATTATATTATTATATATATATATATTATTATTATTATTATTATTATTATTATTATTAAAAATTAAAATTCTTTAAATAATAATAATGAATATGCATGTAAGACAGTAAGAGTAATAGTTATAGGGCGTCGAAAGATTCTCAAATTATCAATTCTTTTACAATATGCCCTTGAACTATTTTATATTTTAACCCTTAAATTATTAGTTTTTAATTTATGAGGTCCTAGTAACAAAAATCCACGAATTTTGCTGAATTAATTAAATACTTTTCATCAAAAAAATAATAATTAATGAATCAATCAATTTCACTGCTATTAAAATTGAATTACAACAAAACATACATTCTTCATTAATTGTCATCAAGTTCTTATCAAGCAAAAAAAAAAATTTACTTTAAGGATTTTTAAATTAAACGAATAATTCGATATCTAATAAAATATGAGTTGATAGTTTAAAGATCTAAAAAAAAAATTAAGACCTTTTAAAATAAAAGTAGATAGTTTAATAGTATTTTAATGTACACAAAGTTTTGTATGAAAATAGTTCATGATAAGTTTAAAATATCATCGAGTGTATCAAAAGTTGAAGTCAATATAAATTCTATATTGACCTTAATTTTTTATACAACTGATTAATATTTTGATACACTTGACCAGATATTTGATACTTTGAAATAATTTCATGATAAGTTTACTGTGAATTATTTTCACACAATACCTACTCTTTAGTGTATTATGCCTAGTAATAATTCTTAATTCACGAGAACATAAATGTTTTCATTCATTTAACTTATATTAAAAGTTTAAAGATACCGTTAAAGATTACAAATTATTTACGACAAAGTTTGGAATACATATTATTATGTCTCTTTGAATTTTAACGGAGCATACTATAGCCGCCAATATAACAAAACTTCAAGTGAGTGATCTTATTCAACGTAAAGAATTTTGGGTGATTGACAAAAATATTATATAAAAATAATTTATAACAATATCAACTATCCAATTAAGTTAGGGATATCACTTTTTTTTTTTAATTTATAAGTTGTAAATAGCTTACTGTAATATTTTATAAATTATCAAATATTTTATTTACCAAACGTGACTTATAAGTGTTTAAATAATTTAGGGAGTGTTTAAGAGCTTATAAGATGCTTTAAAATATTTGGTAAACTAAGATGTCTGACAATTTATAAGATTCTAAAATAAGCTCCTTACATCATATAAGCTGTAAAAAATAAGTTGAGATATCATAACTTAATTTTCTCAATACCCCACACCCGCCCGCCCACCTTACCCCGGACCCGCCACCACTCCACAAGCTCTATCTCAATATAAATTTTTTTTTTTTATTCAAATTAATTTTTAAAAATTTTGTGATAAGTTATCAAATAACTTATAAATTGTATTAGTCAATTACTTCAACAACTTATAATAAGCTACTTAAAACTAACATTTTATAAATTTTTAAAACAACTTATAAGATGTTAGAACTTATAAATAATATGTTTAAAATAAATTTAATCAAACATCATCTTAATAAACTGTTTTAAAAAACTTATAAGCTCAACCAAACACCCTCTTGATAATATGGTTATTAATTATTATGGGATGTCTAGTGGTTGCTAGTTTCTACTTGCTCGTTCTTAATGGTTCCAAGATATCCCAATATTGAACGTGGTAACAAAATTCAAGACAAAAATTTATATGAAATATTTTAATAGTATGAGATCATCTAATATAAAAAGTAATAGAATTATAATAAAATGTGATAATGTATTTAATGAAAAGTGATTAGTACATTGTCCTTTTATGTTTAAAGCTTTATCACTTTTTAAAATTGACACATTTTATGTTAAATGTGGATCAAATACTATTGATCTCATACTATGAGTAGTCTAACACAAGATTTACTTAAAATTCAATAAATAATTATTGAGCCAATACCTTGTAAATTATTTAATTTTTTTAAAAAATTTCTTGTAAATCGGTTTGATTGTGCAATTTATAACTATATTTAAACTGTTTATGCAATTATTAGACTAATACTCTTTAATAAAATAAGTGGTATAGTTTAAAATATATTCAAAATTTCAACGATAAAATTGATTTACAATCTGTTTTTATTATATCTAAGAAAATGGAACTCTTGTACATAAAATACAAAAACGTCAGAAGAAAGAAAAAAATGAAGTCTATCAAACTTTAAAAGAAATTACGAAAACAATTTTATTTGTCTTATGTGAAAGAAATACAATGAATGGAACTATCTTACAACCAAGGTTTGAAATTTCGGGAAATTTCGCCGAAATTTCGCCGAAATTTCGAAAATTTGAGGGTACCGATATAAAAATTCACTTGAACGATTATTTTTTCAAAATTTCGGTCAAATTTCGGAAAAATATCGGAAATTTCGAGAAATTTCGGTTACAATATCAATATCGGTCCAGGATAATTCAAAATGTGCAGATTATCAAGAAATATCGTGGAAATTTCGGTAATTTATTGGTCAAAATTTCGGGAAATTTTGGGATTTTTTTTTTATGACTTGGTATCATTATTGCTTAGACCAAGATGATATTTCTTCTTTTACATTTGAGGCTCATAGGATATCATTTTGATATTAGTTGTGTAATATTCAATAATTATGAACAATTGTTGTATCGTTTTATATTTCTTACGTATGTTTTCTTGATATGTTTCTTGTAAGATTCTCATTTTATTGAGATTTTAAGTTCAATTAATGTATTAAGACTAGTAATAATATTGTCTAAAATTTCATGTTAAATTTCCATCATTTTAATGAAATTTCCGTGAATTTTCTATTTTTTACCGATATCGATATTTCCACCGATATATCCATAAATTCAGGATACCGATATTTCCGTCGATACCGATATTTTCATCCTTGCTTACAACTAAAGGAAATATGATGGGAGGGGCTTTGCCACTTATACATGTATTTGGTGAAGTTTTTCAAGTAGTTTTCAATTTGTTGAAAAATCGTGTTGCTATTGGTTTTTGGAAGTGTACTCACTATGCTAATTATACATAGAAAAAAAAGTACAAAATAGTTCAACAAATTCTCATAAATTATAAATTGGTTTATGTGCAAAAAAAAAAAAAACACTTTCGTACAAATATAAAAAAAAACACTTCCGTACAAATTTTTATGAATCAATTTGTAAATATAGTGATGTTTTGAATCAATATGTAAAGCACCTTTATACATACTATTCACCCAACTCTAACGGGTGTTTGGTCGAGAACTTTGGGAAGTAAATAATGGTAATCAAAGTCATAGTGTGTGTTTGGAATGAGTCTACTATAACTTTGATTCCAAAACACTAAGTAATCTATCATAGTTCAGCTATTTTTAGAACTATGACTTTCATTACATATCATTTTCATTCTTTACAATTATATCAAACACTCCCTAAATTTAGGCCAGTAAGAATGTAGTAAATGTTGTTGGAATTTGTGCTCCTCGAAGAGAGCTTCGATTCGGTATATTACTCGCCCAATTTCAATATTGGGTGAATGAGAAATTGAATTTTCAAGTTTGTTGTAACAAATGAGAAATGGGAAGGATGGAGAATAAGAAATGAAGGGAAAGGATAAAAGTCTTGTCCCACATTGGAAAATTGTTGTTGAGGAAGTGGGCATATAAGGAGGAACTCATTCTTAGCTTGTAAGAAAATAATGGGGTTATGCTCCTCCACGCTCTACGCGTGCGCGCAGGGGGGTGCAAATCATGGCCGAATTTGGCCTAAAAACCTCGAACTTGTGTGCGGGCCCGTTCTGCGGACACGAATGTCGCAACGATTTGGTGGCGACCCGACAAGCTGAGTCCTTAAGGACCATCCTGAGCAGTTCCTGAGGGCCTTTTCAGGTCTGCTGAGATTTTAAAAAATCTCTACAGTTACAACACGTTTTGAAACTTAAAAAACCTGTTTTAATGCAATTAATTCAGACATTTTTTCGATTACGGTCAAGACCATTTGTGGGTCCTTATGACCACACTCCAATAATCATTTCTTGAACACTATAAATAATATTTTTATGTGTTGCAAGAGACACAAGAATTACAAGATATACAACATTTGAGTGGAAAAAATATTCAGATATTTTCCGGCAATTAGCCACATTCTTTTGCCCATATATTCTGCTAAATTTGTTCTTACTAGGTGATATTACGAACAATATCTCAGTTTGTTTAAGCAAATTATTATGCTATATTGTTGTTTTTCCATCGTTGTATCCTGGGAAACAAGTGTCCCAAATATTCACTAAGCACTTAGAGTGAGGGACATATTTTGTCTTAAGGAAATTGTGTTCCTCACGAGCCTCGATTATCCGGATTTTATTTTATTAATTTTCAGCCATCAGGTGCACTATATTCCTACAAATGTGAAATAAAGGAAAATTTTAAAGATTATTTGTTTTGCGTTAAAAAAATTATTGATGAGGATGTGAGTATATAAGAGAGAAATTCATTTGTGGCTTATAGAATAATTCTGAAAAAAAATGTTCCCCACTTTCTATGCGAGCGTGCTAGAAATTTGAAATCATAGTCGAAATTGACTTTACGAAATTCAAACTATAAAAAAATTTCGGACAATTATTATTATCTCTAACTTTTATTTTTATTTTGCTTCAAAATATTGTGTCATGTGCATATATATTTTTCTTAGATGGATCATTGTATCCGGAAAAATAAGTATTTTAAAATTCACTAACATCCAAAGGGTCATGATGGACATAATTTTATTTTAAAGAAATATATAAAGATTGTTGGATTTTATTTGCTACCCTGCCAATAGTTATTTTTTTTTTTTTTGGAAAATCACAAAATAGTTTGCAAAATTAATAAAAATTATAAATTGATTCCGTGCAGAAAAAATATACTTCTGTTCAGAAAAAAATTACACTTCTATGCAGATATTGTGAACCAATTTGCAAGTAACTTTTTTTTTTTTGAAAGGTACCCTGCCAATAGTATTAGTAGTAATCGTACTACACATCTTTCTGAGGCACATATTACAATTACGTATCAACTCCTTGCATTTGTACATCAACTGTACGACTCCATCTGTATATATTTGTACCAAAGGATTAGTTAAATGAAGTAGTACATTTCTTTTATTTTCTTCGAAATAAATAAACTATTCATCAGTACTAACTAACAATGATGTAATGATATATTAAAATACCTTTTTAAAAAAATATTAATTAATTAATTTTGTGCAAATATATACTTCATCTGTTCCTTTATATGTTGCTCATTTTGTTATTTCGTCTATTCCACTATAAGTTTCTCATTTATTTTTTTCTTTTCCTGAAAATTCCATTATGATAATTTAATATTAACGTTTAATATTTATTTTATTTTTTAAATAATTAATTAAAATTATACTTAAATTATTTCGGTAAGGATCGATATGACATATCTACCGCTATGGTCGATATTTTGATATGAATTGATATATATTGAAATATCGGTACGATATGGTATACCAAAATTTTCAGTCTGACATGCATTATATATTTTTGCATACCAAAAATTTCGGTACCGTGGAATATAAATTTCAGCCCTGAATAACAAGATAAAATTATGTAAGGGTTGATAGATAAGAATATATAAAATTATTAATTGCATTTAAGCGTAGTTGAGAAAAGAAGGTGGTCTAATTAAATGGTTTTAGGTTTAAGTGGATAACTAGTCACCGATCACGTACGTTGCCACTACAAAAACCATGCACCTTTTCTACCCTTATGATTTTTCATTTATTTTTTAATGTTTTAAAGTGCATTAAAATATCATCTGAATTATTTCATCTAATTAGTTCTAACAAATAAAGTAAATAAATAAATATTTCATAAAAATTTAAAAATAGAAAATGTGATGATCGTCTGGAGTTTGGACTTCCACACATGACTTTAAACTTTCAAAGTCCATTAATAATGGCTTTAAACTTTTCAACCCTTTTCTAGTTTTAACTTAGATTCGACTATTAAGAAATTAAAATCGAATAAATTTTAATTTCATTAATTTCAAATTAAATAATTAATATAAATTTTAGATAGAGCCATTTAAAATTCAGAGTGATTTAAAATTCAATGATTTTAAAAAATCTATGAATTTTAAAATGATATAATTTTATTAAGTATGAATTTTCTTTAGTTTGAACTAGGATTAAAACTGAATATTTGAAATTCATCAATTAAAAATCTTACCCCTATTAAGTCGACTGCTTATTGTTATATATTTATACAAATGTTATTAAAAATGAGAATTATGTCATGAGTAGCATTTGTTGAACGTCAAACAATATTCTATATTAAAATAATATAAAATTCATATGATTTATAAAGATGAATATAATTGGTTGACTAGTTATTATATATAAATAGTCAATAATAAGCTTATCATAGAATAATTTTAAAATATCAAATATTTAACTTCATGAAATTTTATTACTCTTGATCAAATATATATAACTTAAATTACATAATAAAATTTTCATAAATTATTTTGCTATAAAACCTATTACAATTGGTATGAATTTTGTTTTTTGAAGCTCAAGAGTAAATCCATTCAAACAGATTGATGTAGATCCACCGTGAATTAAAATGATACTTGACTCAAATTTTAATGGATCAGCTTCGACTTTAACAGTTGAATGGGTTGGGTCATTCTCCATGGGCCGGCCCAGTTATATTACAAGAACTTATAGGATGAAACATAATTGGGCCACTTCACTCGTTTCAGGGTTTGTTGGTTTAATTGCCAAGTAAGGCCCATGTTAATCTCACTAGCTTCTTTAGAAAATATACTAAATCCAGATATTCTCTCCCATGATTGAGTAGTTCACCCCGTCACCACCCTATAAGAAACTCACATTCAAATCTTTCAAAAATCGAAATATGTATCTTTGTCCATTGTAACTTGTCGCGGATGTTCACAAGGGCACGCACGCGAGTTCAAACCCTCCCTTCTCCGGCGGCGCACTCGTCTCTTCCTTCTTCGGCGACACACGGGTTTGTCCCTTCCGGCGCGCGGATTCACTGAGGCACGAAATTTTTGCTTTGAAATGAGATGGGGTGAATTTGCAAATCAATGAAGTCATATAATGGTAAGGATTATTTTCAATAAAAAGAAAATATAGGGTGGTGAAGTGAACCGGGGGGTGAACTACTCGATTATGGGGGAGAATATCCGGATCCATATATTTATTGGACGAATTTATTCCTTTTTATTCGACTTAAATTTAGGCACATGTAATTTAAATTTATTTTAAAAAATTATACAAAATATTATTGAAAAATTACACATGTTATTAGTAAAAAATAAAATTTTAATAGTGTAATTTTCAATAATAATTTGTGTAAATTTTTAATAATAAATGACATTTTAAAAATACTTGAGTTACACGATGCATTTGATGTACAAGAGACTTACTTTTTTTATTAACTTTTTTATCTTTTTGATATTTTTCGAACATAGTGTAAAAAAAAAAAAAAATTCTGAAAATTTTTAAAATCTCAAAAATTCATCGAATATTTTTAAAAGTATTGTATTTCCCAAAGAGATTAGTGCAATACTGAAACTTGTTAATTTTATTTAAAATCATCAAACAAAGAAATTGGGAAAAGAAAACCATTATCTCAACAAACAAATAAAATTAAATGCTTTTAATTCAATTGGAAATAAAATTTTGTGTTTTAACTGCATTTTGTTGTTTTCGAAAAAAAATTCTACATTTTATTTCGATTATTTAATATTGAAATGATTTGGGTGGAGCACACTTTTTTCTGTTAAATTTTTTTCTTCATGACTTGACTGATTAATTTTGTGAACATAAGTGATCAGACTTTTTTTTTAATTTTTTTAAATAAGCGTATTCTCCTCTCTCCCTCCCAATATTTTTTATTTCAACATTTTAAATATTTTTTCATATTTTAAAAATAAATAATTCATATTCATAAAAATTAATAAAATACTTTTATATTTTTGTTTATTACTAATTAATAACATATACTGCAGTATACTGTATATATGATTTTTTATGTTCTTTATTTTTTTTAAAGAAATATTCTACGCTGATATTTTTCCCTTGGAAGTCACGCCTTACTGGAGTTAGAGGTCATGTTGATAATTTGATGAAAGTTTTGGGAAGATAAGAAATTAAGAATCGATATTCGCAATTTGTAAATCATCAAATCGAAGATACAAATTAAAATCTAGTCCGGCGGATTCCGATTGATCACCACATGCATCCGCCGCCGTTGACGGCGAGAAGCAGCTGAATGGCTAGCCGACCCCTCTTTCGACGCCTTCTCGCGGCGTTCGCTCCCATTGCGCCGCCGTGACTGCTTCTGTAAGCCATCACCATCTGTCCGCGTCGTCTCATGCCTGTGGCCTTGGGTTTGCTTGGGTGGAAGAGGGCCGTAATCAAAGAATCGCTACTCCATGATGGGCGGTCGAACCGCCGCCGCCGTCAGGTCCTGCGGGGTGATGCAATGGTGGAGTTCGTAATCCTCAAACTCAAGTGAGTAGGCTTTTTCTGATTTTTAAAAAAAAATTATTTTGGATGTTGTGGAGGTATTAGTTATGGAGGCTTTGAGGTTCGGCGGTTGTGGAGAGGGTGAGGTTTGAATACATTTTTCTGAAATCATGTGTGTAATGAGTTAATCCATGTAAAGTTTAATTGCCTGGTTTATCTTCCTGTATGCTCCAAAGTCGACTGTCTTCCGTCCTACGTATGAGTTGTCTGTCTACTAACATTGTTCTCATTAGTATCTAATACCATTATTTGTATGTTCACTCTTCTGTAGATGGATTCATTGTTGCTCCAAATGATTGAACCACAATTGTTTCTGATCAAGAATGCAATGCCACGCGTTAACATTGCTTATTATTTAATAATGCCACATGGCCTTATTGTGAATTATAATACATCATAGGAAAGGAAAACTAGGAAGAAGAAGAACTACTAACAACTAATAAACTCTCAGGTAGCCATCAGAGCTGTAGTTCTTCTCGGGCCAACTGTGTTCTTTCAGGTAGCATCTTTAATTAGGTACAAATGTACCAACATACCCAACTCCGACAATAAAGAAAGCCCCTGCCTGTAGCAACAGATAGACGAAAAAATGATTGTGCCCAAATATTATATTATATATCGCGCAGTGTAGCAGGTACATGCCTACCAAAATCTCCAGCACTTGTATCCTGTTGATAAAATGAACGTATTATGTTAGTATAAAACAATGATACAAATACATTTTCAAATCATTAACTATTAAGTGTGTAATGATCAGTCAATACAACTTTTTATTCCTTCCGTACCAAACTAAGTTTTATGGTTGTGCATCTAAGTCTGAGAAAAGATTCATGTTCTTGGTTACCTCACTGGTTTAGTTTATTGAATAGTTAGTAGTAGAATTTTTTAGTTCAGTGGCCAAAATTCATGGTCCCTGTGATTTTGCACAGTTACGAAGTAGAACTTATGTGTTGAATACAGGACTAGATTACCTTTCTGCTAATTGTGATCTTGGCTTCTTGGGTGCTCTCGAATTATATTTTGTATGCTTCATTGTATTTCCTAGCTTTTCAGTCACAACCCATTCGTTGACTCGATTCGCTTCAAGAAGTCCTATTATTGCTGCCTTTGATCTATGGAGAGACATTACATTCTCAAATAATATCCAGAACACAAGTAGATGAATGGACCTGCGACAATATCATTAAACATAGAATAGTTAATTTGATGATAAGAATGTATATAAATAATTTAATAAGAATATTTCATTTTTCTTCTTTGAGCTTCCTTGCCTTATAGTGGAAGCTGCATTGAGGATTGTTATGCCCGCTGGAAGATAAATAGCTAGCGGCCTTGGGAGATAAACTTCAGGAACTAAGATCGTTGCCGGGATTACAATGCAGTAAAGGAAAAAGGTAACCCAATGTGCAATTATCTTCCTTACAAAGAAGAATGCATAAATTACATGCCACTTCTTCCAGATTGACACACGCTACATGTAGGAAGGACATATGTTAATTACATGATGCTTCAAAATTTCCATTGATAGCACTAGTTCTTTTAGGTAATGGAAGGAAATAGTTATAGATTATAACCTCACAGAGGATGATTTCCTTAAACATTTTCCGAAACAGATTAGCAGGTCCGCATGACCAACGATGCTGTTGAAATCTGTATGCCTTAAATGTACTAGGTAGTTCATTTTTCACCTGATAAAGGTAATTATGAATGACATTTTACGTATATTTAATGTCTTGAGGATAATATTGTAGTCAAAGTATCAAGTTTCCAACACTTACTTCTAGGTCACCTATAAAGAGGAACTTCCAGCCTTTGAGACTTGCCCTGACCGCAAGGTCCATATCTTCTACTGTGGTTCTATCTTTCCATCCACCTGCATCATTCAGAGCCGAAATCCGCCAAACACCAGCAGTCCCTATTATTCAAGATAAATGTCTAGTTGAGTTACTCCTTTTTTTTTACTATGAATAAGTCACTTTAACTGAATATAAGTTGTGGGTGACCATTGAATCCGAAGAATGAGCATGTCGAAGACCCCACTTCTTGCTCAACACTAAAATGATAGTCTAATGACATCTGCTGGAGGCGAGTCATCAAACATTCATCAGCATTAACTGCAAAATTAAATTGCTATCAGTAACTTGAAAGAACAGAGTTAATGCCTAGTGAATCTGAACAGAAGCATCCATTTTCCTTTACTTTTACCATAGTTTTGTTTATATCAAAAGTTAACAACACCATCAGCCAACCAGCTGATTTACTTCCATTTTTTCAGTGATCAATTTTTTTGTGATGCAGCTACCTCTAACCTGTGAGGCATATTATACTATATCCTTACCAAATTTCCATCTGGCCTGAACCAAACCCAACTCTGGATTTTCAAGCAGGTAGGGTATAGTCCTCCACAGGAAATCTTCTTCTGGTTGAAAATCTGCATCAAATATTACAACAAATTCACAATCCTCAACATAATGCTTCTTAAGACCTTCTCGAAGGGCGCCTGCCTTGTAACCATTCCTGTTGTTCCTTGTCTCATATCTGATGTTCACCCCTTTCTCTTCCCATTTTTGGCACTCTAATTCGACCATTGTCTGTATATAGTTTCATGGTTATACCATCAACATACTTGTCATAGAATTCAAATTAAGTTTACTGTGGGGTACGAAAAATACCCTTAAGGCATCATTGGTGGAGTCATCTAGAACCTGCACTATTAGCCTATCTGATGGCCATGAAAGTCCACATACTGCTCCAATAGATAGCTTATAGACCTGAGGCAAAACACATATCATTGATAAGGTTTCTTGTATAGTTAAAAAAATTTAAGCATCAAGCCTCTTGATTTATTTCTTGTGCATACCTCCAAAAATTAAAAGAAATCTGTTATTGCCAATATACTGGCCGCTGTTTATATACTTACATGGGCATGTATGGAGTAAACCAGGGCAGAGTGAGAATGTGAACAGTTTTAGATGTATATCATACTAAAAAACTTTCCCCTTTTGTATTTAGAACTGGAAACATGCATATGGCTATATATACACACATACGTGTATATATATGAAATAATCTTGTAACATGTACATGCAAGGTAATACACTATGAGCATATATGGAATAAACCATGGCAGAATGAGAATGTGAACAATTTTATATGGACATCATACTAAACAAACTTTCTCTTTTGTGTTTAGATCTGGGAATACATGCTTATATACATAAATACAAATAATCTTGTATACACATGCAACATAATTTAATCAACTACTTATGATTGATGTAAAATTCTTTTCCTTAATTATAGTAAAATTCTATATCTTGATTGATAAGATACTAAATTGATGAATCTCACTATTTTTTTGTTTTTTAAATGATACTAACATGCCAATTTTACTCCTCTAAGATTTTTTTAAATGCATAATGACTAGAAAAAATAAATAGACACTTTACCTCTTTCTCGTTAAACATTGGGATCTGGACCAACACCTTTGGATAGTTTTTGTTCTTCTCTAGATCTTCTTTGATGGTGTCCAGCTGATATTTTGTGTATCTTTTCTTCCCTAGGCATTTGACGCAGACAATCACAATAGCCATATAAACACGTTCCATAAAAAGCATAATAGACATGCCTATGCATATATAAATTGCAATTCGCAAAATAGGGGCAATGATTGGAACTCGGATGCTATCCCAAGCATGAATTAGGCTACTTGTTGGATCATAGGTTTCATTTGCCTCCAACTCACGAAAAACTATATCTCTCATGGTGACAGAGTGATTTTTTAAGATAACAAAGAAACTGAATTTAGTGAGAGAGAGTAGAACAAGAGAACAAGAGAAACAAAGGAAATGTCTACTAGGCACAACTCACGATGCTTCCCGCAATTTATGTTTTCCCTTTAAATAGGCATAGGGAAACACAAGGTGATATAAGGACACACCGTTGGTGCTTAGGTGGAAGAAGAAGTAATCTACTCAAACTGAAGTTCTCTTTGTGAGAGACACGTTGTGCATGCAACTAGAGTTGCTGCGGCGTAGGCTTTTTGAGCAGCAATTCTGCCTTTTTTTTTTGCCGCTTGCCGTTGACGCAATAAATGTTGATTAATTTGATTAGATGCCTGGTCTTTCATACTCCCTCTGTCCACCAATCTTACTCTCACTTTCCATTTTGGGTTGTCCATCAATTTTATCCTCCTTCCCCTTTTTTGGAAATAAATCGCACACACACAAAAGTGTGGAGCCACTATTCTCTTACTTTTTCTACTTTTTTAATAAAATACTAATTTTCATAAAATATTGTGCCCAAAACTTATGGGAATAAGTTTCACCGGACAGATGGAGTAATTTTTATCGGTGACATCATTATTGATGAGCGGTGGAGAGAATTCATCCTTAATTTAGATAACTTGCTTTAGAAAATTTTCTTGTTGTACCCCTAATATTTTATTTCTTTTCACTGCCTGATTATACATTTTTTGGGCTAATTAGATTCCCGTGCTTATAGTATTCTTTACTGGCTCTTTGTTTCTTACCGTATTCTATAGTAGTACATAAAGATTTAGGGACAGAAGAAAATGGAAAGACCTTCCAAAATATAATGTTATTTTACTTTTTAATTGAAATGTTGCAGTCAGATGATCTTTAAGTGTTTATTAAATTATTAATAGCTTCTGTCACTTAAACATATAAATCATGAGAGCAGAAGAAACGTGAATAGTTTGGAATCTTATGATAATGGAAAATATTGTTTATTTCATGGAACCGAGTAAATTTGTTATGGACTCCAATTGTCTTATGTGCCCTTCTTTAATGAACCTAGTTTTAGTGTGATATACTTTTGACACGTTATACATAAATGTCGTTATTTGCATGTTTACAGCTCATTTTTAGTCGTTTTCTACGTGAAGGTGGTGACCTAGTTTCAATGTGATGGCTGCAAGTTTTTTATTATGCAAAAAAGTAATATTTGTTATTTTAATTATTCCAAAGTTTATGATAATCTTTTTTATATATATTAGATCAGTTTTTACATTTGTTTATTATGATCAGGTTATTATTCTTTTTAGGGAAGCTCATAAGTCATAACTATTGGTTGCCTGTGGCAATTATAAAAAGCAGTAAGATGTTCTGCAATTGAAGAAAATTTTCATCCTTGTAGATGTTTACGTTGATTGGGCCTTTCTGTAGTAGGAACACATTTTTATGCATTGTAATTTACACAAGCTACCAATCTCTACCATTTCTTCAAAATTTTATTTTATATTTTCCAGATAGGATTCTAGTATAAGCCGATATACACTAGATTAGATAGAATAAGTCACGAGTGCATTAGATAAAAACTAGGCTGGCACTCATTGAAAAGAAAGTTAGAGGAACATGCTTAAACTGGCTTGAACATGAAGACCTTTTGATATCCGTTGTATTTGAAGTAGTGATCTTTAACTCAAAATAACTGGGGAAAAGACTAAAAATGTTTATTTAAAAATGACGAGTTACTCATTTTATAAATAAGAACATATAACCGAAAATGATGGCGAAATATGATTCATAGAGCCAATTCCAATTAGTTGCAATATGAATTAAAGAGAAGGTAGCACACTAATATATTAGAATGATCTCATAATCAGGTTATGGGTCCAGACTTATGAATGCAAACAAGATCTTTTTTCGAGTAATTAGGCAATTTTTTTTCTTAAAAGAAACTTAAAAAATTACTTGCATTCACTACCCTATTTAAAATTCAATTTGTGTATTTCCTTGTTTACTTCTTTTAGAGCCCATGTTAAAGTGTGCCTCAGTATTTCCGCAGATGTAATATGTTTCTTATACTTGTATTCTTTTGTTTGATCCTAATAAAATTGGAATATTGTGTTAGAGAATTTGTCGGTCTACATTTCACCAACAAGTACTCTGCAGGAAATATTTGAAATGGAATAGAGTGGAAAGTTGAGAACTGTTACTATGATCTTCTGCATCTTGTATCGATTAACAATGGCAAGTATTTGCTTATTTAATTATTTTGAGGGCCTAGAAGGCCAGGTTAGTGGATAATTGGATGTCTTGTAACTTGTTTAAGAATTTGAGTGATACAAATGTCAATCTTGAGGCTATGTTGTGTGCTATTGTGGAGAGTAAGTCTCCGGTTAAACTTGATAATAATATGAAATTAATATTATTACATTCATTAGTAATACTACTGTCTTACAAGTTAAATACTACTCCCTCCGCCTCATACTTAATTGTGCATTGTTTTTTTGGCATGACTTTTAACTTGAGAGTTATTTGTTGGTATTTGAAGGGACAAAGTGCTTTTTGTTTTTAGATATTTCGTTCCTTTCTATGTTATGATTAACATTGATGTCCTTTTAATGAGCAAAAGTAATAATATGAAATTTGAGTTTGAGATGTAGTGGATGAACTTTTTTTTACAGTGAGCAGTTGAGTATGGAATGGGAGGAGTATAACATATATCCACACGGTTCAGCATATCTGTGTATGTATAAAATATTATTGTATTAGTTTATAAGTATAATGATTAATTTTGAGATGTGATTTTTTTAACTAAAAATAATTTAGTAGTTTGCTCTTTCTTCCTCTCTGAAGGTAGGGATGGAAGGCAAAGTACACCACTTGTACTACTCACTCTCCCTATAAGGGTCTGTTTGATAGGAGTTATAAATTTGTATGGGTTAAATTTAATATGGTGTAGAAATAATATAGGGTAGGAGGTATGATAAAGTGGGATAAAATATAATAAGGGTGTTTGATAGGGTGTATAAACAACCTTATATACTTTTATACTAGTGTTTGATAGGATGTATAAACATCCATATAAACTAATTAAAATTACTAAAATGCCCTTATTTTCCTTATTATGTATGTTTGATAGGCAATATAAGACTTTCATATTTTAGGGCTAATAAAATAAAATTTCAATTTGGGCAATATCTCCATTTACATGGACGGCGGAGGCTTAAGGGGGGAAGCTGTTTCCTTTCACGACGGCCATAATTTTCGGTACGTTTTTGTTGTGTGTGTGCGTCTGTGAGTGTGGGTGCTGTGTGTGCGTGTGTGGTGTTGTGTGTGTGGCCGAGTGTGGGGCGGTGGGTGTGTGTGCGTCTAAGTGTGGGTGCTGTGTGTGGTGCTGTGTATGTGGATTTGGGGTTTTAGATTGTTGTGTTTTCTCTCCCTAATATGTAATACAGGGGGGAGGCCCTTTACTAAATATGCATAAGGCTACAGTAGAAACAAGATAAGAACACCCGCGTTCTTAAGATAAGAACCGGGTTTAGGTATTAAATTTACCTGTAGAACCTATATAGGGGAATGTTAATATGGGTTTATATTGGGCTAATATATACTATCAAACAGGGCCTAAGTGTGTCAAAATTCTATTTTTATGTTCAATATTTTTTTCTTCATTATTCAATTATTATTTAATTAATTAATGTAGGGTGATTTACATATTGGGTCAAAAAATTGACTATATTTATATATTGGTTCACAATATATGTACAGAAGTGTATTTTTTTCTGCACAGAACTAATTTATAATTTTTGTCAATTTTGAGAACAATTTTGTAATTTTTCCATTAATTGTATTATTAATTTAAGA
Source organism: Prunella vulgaris (assembly GCA_026898435.1). Classification (NCBI taxonomy): domain Eukaryota; kingdom Viridiplantae; phylum Streptophyta; class Magnoliopsida; order Lamiales; family Lamiaceae; genus Prunella; species Prunella vulgaris. The sequence continues at coordinate 528,653 of JAPKLY010000153.1, read as the reverse complement.
TATATAAAATAATTTATAATTAACTTATTATGAAATTATTTCGAAGTATCATATACTCCTTCCGTCCCAGAACTACTTTCATTGTAGCCCTGGACACGTGAATCAATGAAAAGTGAGGTATGTGAATGTAAAGTTAAAAAATAAAATAAGAAAAAATGTACTCTGTTGATTTTTGTGAGTGTAAGAAAAAATGTGAAAGTAGTTATGGGAGGGGGAGTATTTGATTAAGAGTATTAAAACTTTCATCAAGAGCTAGGGTGCATAGATTCTTCTAAAATTATCATAATGCATTATTTGGTTCACACCCCCCACTCCTAAATAGGGTGAAATTCTTAAAAATGCGTATCCGATTCTCCACGTGGAGAATCCAATTAATAGATACTCGAATTTGTATAACGAATTCTACTTTTTAATTATTAAATATAATTTTTAAATTTTTTATTATTTTATATAATTTAAATTGATAATATAACACTTACTTTAGATAAAATTCACAATCATTATATATACAATGTGCTAATGAAGTTTGAATTAATATATTATTATTAAATTATATTATATCATTCAACATACTTAAGTTTTGGTTTGAAAAAATATGAATTTTGTACAATTAATTTGTAAATATAAAAAAATATATAATTTTTTAATTGTAATATATAAAAAAATATAAGTACGTAGATGTATCCTTGACTAATCGTATCCAAAAAATTTTAAAAATTTGAATCCCCACATCCGAATCGCATCGCTCCCGTACTTTTATACTCGCGCTTGTGCAATATAGATCAAGAGTATAAAAAATTAAAGCTGCTAGTATTATATTTTAATTGTTATTTTTTTTTATGTAAATTTTTTATTTCCGATGATTTTTTGATACTTTTATCAAATAATACTTTAAAATAGCATGAATTATTTTTATATAAATTTGCTCTTAATTTTTTATTTTCAAACACCATACTATATCCTAAAATATCCTTATTTTGGGTTTGATTTTAAAAAATTAGAAGTGATTGCAATCGCTTAGAATTGCGTGCAGAATGACTATGAGTATTTTTTAATTTAATTATTTTGTTTAAATTAATTAGCTAGATTTCTCACAATTAAGATGGAGAAGGGTATGCTTTTATTTGATTATAGTTTCTCACTAATAATTTACTCGATTTAAATCTTTAATCTAACTTCAACATCTACTTTATATGAATTTTGTAAATACTCATCACTTTAATTATCAAATAATTTTTTTCATGATCACTTAAATTATTTTTTCAAAATAAATATACACAATTTTAATGAATGTAGTGAATGTTATTCATAGAAATTAACATTATTACTAGTCACATACGCTACACAAACTATATACAATAACATTTTTAGCATGAAAATGAATAAAATCGAAATGAATGTTACATATCAAAATATTATTTATATATTCATATTCGTTTATAATTTAATCTGAAGTTATATTCAATAATATATTATAATATTATTCATAATAAGTAAATTAATTAATGATATATTAAATAATATTTAATTCTAAAATGATACAAATCATTAAATTAACGATATTTTTTTTAATTAAACTAAAAATAAATAATGAATATCTGCAAATAGCAAATTGAATACAGTGATGTTCGTATTTGAATTTTATTTTCGAATTAATATCAAATAAGAGACAAAATAATTAATGTAAAAAATTTAGCCCATACTCTGGACTCTGCCGTATTATACGTTTTGTTTGTTTTTTTCCTTTTGGAGGGAAGGTTACATCGGCAATAAAAAAGTCAACACACTCTACCCCATAAAACAGAAAACGACATACATTTAATTTAATCTTACTTATTTTCCAATGTATATCTGCATCTTCCAGGGGGTATACATATATATATATATATTTTTTTTTTTTTTTTTTTAAGTAATTCTTGGATGCCCTCAAATGTATTCATGTATCGGTACATTTAAAATTACTTTAATTTCAGTCCGTGTAGAAACAGAGGGTAGATTTCCTGTTACGAGCGGCGGCATCGACGATAGCGATACGATACCATCCTGTTGTACGAAAATCTTAATAGGGAGCCCTGTTTCTAAGAATGAAAATATATCGATATTTTTTTTATATACTCATCTTTTGTAGTCATATATCAATAAAAATGAAAATATCGATAGATATTAGTGTGCAATATCAATATCACTTATATTTTTCACAAATTAAATCAAATATTAAAAGTTATCAAAAAAATATGAATAAAACTTGAAAATTTATCTAAAAAATAGTGTATACATATATAAATTTATCACAACTGTAAAATTTGTCTAAATTCTTTTGTTAAATTTATGTATTAAATATTTGTTCTGAAATTTATAATTTTTTTAAAATTTTCTAGGGTCTATATCCATCGATATTTTTCACAAATTTAAAATATCGATATTTTCATTGATATCGATATTTTCAACCTTGCCTGTTTCAAATGACAGAATGTCGCGGAAACGGCAGCCGATTGAATGAAAAACAAAGCCGTTAGTAGCTCGCGCTGGTGGACGATCTCCATAATCCATAACATAACTGAATCGTATATGATAAGTTCAGTAGAGATTTTGGTGTTGTGTTGGTCAATGATTTTTGCCAGGTTAGCTGAAAGGACTGATCGAAAGCGTTGGTAGAGAGGTTGTATGGTTTCAGGTTAGGTGATTTCTTCGAATCTATCGGAGATGGTGATGGCGGTGCAATTGGAGATTTTAGCAGATCTAGTGACACGTGTGGTTATTATGAAAGTAATAAAAATGAGTATATTAAAAGAACAATCTATAATACCCAAAAATCAATTAAGTTATATCAGAAGAACAACTGAGTAATACAACATGTTATGTCAACAGTATTCCAAGAGCAACTCAATAATATCTGAAAAATAAGTTAGTAATACACCAATAATAACTTACTAATACCCCAAGAACAAGTCAGTAATACCCTAAGAATAACTCACTAACACTCCAAGAATAAGTTTAAGTAGTACTTCAAAAACAAGTCACTAATACCCAAAAAATAAGTCTATAACACCTGAAAAACGAGTTAGTAATACCCCAAGAACAACTCACTAATACTCCAAGAACAAGTCTAAGTAATACTCCAAAAATAATTCACTAATACCTCAACTGCTAATACCTGAAGAATAATTTAGTAATACTCGAAAAATAATTTAGTAATACATAAAAAAACAAGCCATTAATTTTCTAAATACTAAAAAATACATAATCCCTCCATCCCAAAAGACATTGCATACTTTTTATTTTTGTCTGTCCCACAAAAAGTTTGCATGCCTAAAAGTGGAAATCATTTATTTAACTCTAATCTCACAATACACATATAATATTCATAAAAATATACTTATTATACTTTTTTTTAAACCGCGTGCCTAAAAGACACCGCAATATCTTTTGGGGTGGAGAAAGTACTATAGTGTATACTATGCACATTTTTAAAAATTAAATTAAAATTAAGTTTAAAATCAATATGCATTCAAGTGAACACAAATTTATGCAATTTCTATTTTTCCTCGTGCGGAGTCGCAGGATTGATCTTCAACGAGTCATTAGAAAGAACCACGTCTCCCATTCATCACAAATTCCCGTCAATCCTTATCCCACACAATCATAAATTCCAACATTTTTATCAAAACTTCGCTTTTGGAGAAACAAAATATTTCTTTTCACACGAGTTTAATTTTTTAATTATAGGATTAGTCTTGTATGCACCAGTTAAACGGTGCAACTTAAGTTCATTTTTAAAAAATTACACAAAATACTACTGAAAAGTTACACATATTATTACAAAAAAGTGTATCTTTTATAATATAACTTTTCAGTAATAATTTGTGCAATTTTTCAGTAATAAATTGTGTAATTTTTTAAAAATGAACTTGAGTTGCACCGTGTAACTGGTGCACAGGAGACTTATATATATATATATATATATATATATTAATTATCACTATTTAAAAATAAAAAATAAAAACTATCACTATTAGAAAATATGTGTTGCTTACTTTTTTTAGTAGTGACATAAGATATGCATGATATTAATAAATTATATGCATAATATAATAATTGAAAAATTGTATTAACCAAAATTTGGATTCATAAAAAAAGGTACTCTTGCTTTTAAGGTGTGCGTAAATGGAAATACACTAAAATTTAAACAAAGAGATTTTTTTATACATAAAAACCAAAGAGAAAAATGTTTTATGTCCATTCCCCTTGCCAAAAAGTTTAAATGATAATTATAACGAAAACTTTTACATTATTTCTCAGCTAATTGCATCGATTGCAATTTGAGGTTGTATGTGCATTTATAACCAAAAGAAATAAGCTTTTAATCTTGAAATTATTTTTTAAGCATAAAACAATACATATTGTTATATAAGCATAAAACTAAACTCCCCCGTACCTTCCCCCAGACCCCACCCGCCCCCACCACTACATGCACATACACCATACATATACCTTCACCCCAGACCCCATCCGCCCCCCCACCACTACATATGCACACACCATACATATTAATAACACAGAAACCCACTTAGCAAGTTTTTTAAAATTTATTTTAGTTTTTTAGTTTTTAAATTATTATATTGATTAAAAATATTTATTTAATATTATATTATAAATAAGTACTTATACATATAGTAAAACATATTTAATTTTACAGTAACATATATTTGCTCTAACATATTTGTCTCTCAATTTGTGTTACTATATAGGCAAAAGTTTGTTACTATAAGGACAAAATATATTTTTATGAGAATAAATATGTGTTTCTTAATTTATCCATCATCCCTTTAAATTTAGGTATATTATTTCATTAATACATATATTATTATATGAAAAAAATAATTATTTCTATAAAAATAAATAAATATTTGTGAATAATCAATATTTGTTCTTATAGTAACACACATTTTGCTCTTACATTATGTAAAAAATTATTTATTCTATAAAAATAAATGAATGTAAGTAAAATAACAAGATTTTATAAGATAGTAACACAAATTTGCTCTACTAGTAACACAAATTAGTCTCTCAGTTTGTGTTACTTTATGGGCAAATGAGTGTTACTATATGGACAATATATTTTTTTGAGAATAAATATGTGCTTCTTAATTTATTAATTATTTCTTTAAATCTAGGTATATTGTTTCATGTAATACATATGTTATTATATGAAAAAATATTATTATTTCTATAAAAATAAATAAATATTTTTGAACAATTAATATTTGTTCTTATAGTAACACACATTTTGATCATGCATTATGTGAAAAAAATTTATTCTATAAAAATAAATAAATATATGTAAAGTAACAATATTTTATAAGATAGTAACATATATTTGCTCTAATAGTAACACACATTTGTCTCCCAATTTGTGTTCTATATGGGCAAATGTGTGTTACAATATGAGCAAAATATAATTTTATTATAATAAATATGTGTTTCTTAATTTATTTATTATCCCTTAAAATTTAGGTATATTATTTCATGTAATACATATGTTATTATATTAAAAAAATAATTATTTCTATAAAATAAATAAATATTTGCGAATAATCAATATTTATTCTTAAAGTAAAACACATTTTTCTTTTGCATTATGTGAAAAATTATTTATTCTATAAAAACAAATGAATATGTGTACAATAACAATATTTTATAAGATAGTAACACACATTTGCTCTAATAGTAACATATATTTGTTCTTTAGTTTATGTTACTATATGAGTAAATGTGTGTTATTATATTAACATAAATTGAGAGCAAGTTTTTAAAATTATTATATAATTTTATTTAATTTATTTTTTAATTTATAATAAATTAAAAAAAATCTAAAATTCTATACTATTATGTATAAAATAGGAATTGGACTTGGGTGTGTGTTGGGTGCGTGGGAAAAGGGTGGGTTGGGGGGGGGGGGGGGG
>JAPKLY010000153.1:497039-522290 GCA_026898435.1 Prunella vulgaris | reverse complement strand
ACTTTTCAGTAATAATTTGTGCAATTTTTCAGTAATAAATTGTGTAATTTTTTAAAAATGAACTTGAGTTGCACCGTGTAACTGGTGCACAGGAGACTTATATATATATATATATATATATATATTAATTATCACTATTTAAAAATAAAAAATAAAAACTATCACTATTAGAAAATATGTGTTGCTTACTTTTTTTAGTAGTGACATAAGATATGCATGATATTAATAAATTATATGCATAATATAATAATTGAAAAATTGTATTAACCAAAATTTGGATTCATAAAAAACGTACTCTTGCTTTTAAGGTGTGCGTAAATGGAAATACACTAAAATTTAAACAAAGAGATTTTTTTATACATAAAAACCAAAGAGAAAAATGTTTTATGTCCATTCCCCTTGCCAAAAAGTTTAAATGATAATTATAACGAAAACTTTTACATTATTTCTCAGCTAATTGCATCGATTGCAATTTGAGGTTGTATGTGCATTTATAACCAAAAGAAATAAGCTTTTAATCTTGAAATTATTTTTTAAGCATAAAACAATACATATTGTTATATAAGCATAAAACTAAACTCCCCCGTACCTTCCCCCAGACCCCACCCGCCCCCACCACTACATGCACATACACCATACATATACCTTCACCCCAGACCCCATCCGCCCCCCCCACCACTACATATGCACACACCATACATATTAATAACACAGAAACCCACTTAGCAAGTTTTTTAAAATTTATTTTAGTTTTTTAGTTTTTAAATTATTATATTGATTAAAAATATTTATTTAATATTATATTATAAATAAGTATTTATACATATAGTAAAACATATTTAATTTTACAGTAACATATATTTGCTCTAATAGTAACACATATTTGTCTCTCAATTTGTGTTACTATATAGGCAAAAGTTTGTTACTATAAGGACAAAATATATTTTTATGAGAATAAATATGTGTTTCTTAATTTATCCATCATCCCTTTAAATTTAGGTATATTATTTCATTAATACATATATTATTATATGAAAAAAATAATTATTTCTATAAAAATAAATAAATATTTGTGAATAATCAATATTTGTTCTTATAGTAACACACATTTTGCTCTTACATTATGTAAAAAATTATTTATTCTATATAAATAAATGAATGTAAGTAAAATAACAAGATTTTATAAGATAGTAACACAAATTTGTTCTACTAGTAACACAAATTAGTCTCTCAGTTTGTGTTACTTTATGGGCAAATGAGTGTTACTATATGGACAATATATTTTTTTGAGAATAAATATGTGCTTCTTAATTTATTAATTATTTCTTTAAATCTAGGTATATTGTTTCATGTAATACATATGTTATTATATGAAAAAATATTATTATTTCTATAAAAATAAATAAATATTTTTGAACAATTAATATTTGTTCTTATAGTAACACACATTTTGATCATGCATTATGTGAAAAAAATTTATTCTATAAAAATAAATAAATATATGTAAAGTAACAATATTTTATAAGATAGTAACATATATTTGCTCTAATAGTAACACACATTTGTCTCCCAATTTGTGTTCTATATGGGCAAATGTGTGTTACAATATGAGCAAAATATAATTTTATTATAATAAATATGTGTTTCTTAATTTATTTATTATCCCTTAAAATTTAGGTATATTATTTCATGTAATACATATGTTATTATATTAAAAAAATAATTATTTCTATAAAATAAATAAATATTTGCGAATAATCAATATTTATTCTTAGAGTAAAACACATTTTTCTTTTGCATTATGTGAAAAATTATTTATTCTATAAAAATAAATGAATATGTGTACAATAACAATATTTTATAAGATAGTAACACACATTTCCTCTAATAGTAACATATATTTGTTCTTCAGTTTATGTTACTATATGAGTAAATGTGTGTTACTATATGAGTTATATTGCATGTGAATATGAATTGGGCGCGTGCGTGGTCAGGGAAGCACTGCGCGTGGATTCTTTTTTTTTAAAATTTTTACGCTAAAAATTTCTATATAAATTTTTGTCATGTTATATATATTGACGTGATCTAATAGCAAAAATAAGTCGATCCTAGACTACATATATATTGTCATGTGATAGATGTAATGTGATCTATGGCATATAGGAGTCGTTTGTATTCATAGCATAATAATAAAGGTCTAATTGTTCAATGCAATTATACAAGAAAAATAATTATAAATGGGATCATAAAAATAATATTAATTATCAAATTTTTATACAATATAAAATTTTATATTTTTGCACAAAAAATTTATATATCTTCGAAAATTTTAAATTAATTTATAAAAATAATTATTTTTTAAATTAATATGCAAATACCCCTTAATATAATCAACAAATGCCTTAGTTAAAGCTAATTATAGTTTGTTATTATTTAGAGGGAGTAATGTAGTGCCATAGTTGTACAATTTTTTAAATTTTAATTTGATATATTTTATGGGTTATACCAAAAAATTGACTGCGATTTTGACAACCACTTTTGTTCAGATTTAAATTTAAAACAAATTTGAATTCAAGAATCAATTTGGTTTCAAACTTTGATACGTTTCTTCAAACGGAAGCACTCAACTGGAAAATCATTACAAAAGCATTCAGACAGTCACTTTTCACTCTAATTCATCATAAAAAAGCAATCAAAAAATCATCACAAAAGCAACTTTGGTACATTCTACATCTTTCAGACAACTATCAAGCACTCATCACAAAAATAGGAAAAATTCAGCAGGAAGTCTTTCATCAAAAAAGTTTCAACAATATGCAAAAAAATTACACAGGTCTCTGAAAAAATTTAATAAGCACCTAAATAAATGAATAAATACTCAAAAATTAAATAAGCACATAAAATTGAATACAACACCGTATATGGTACCTTTCTTTATAAGACTTCTTTTCTTCTGCAGTGATTAATCGAAACGGCGATTGAACCGACCAATTCGGCGGTTCAACCTGGAGTGAAGTCTTAACAAGGTAGCCGTACTATGGTTTGAAATTGAGAAATCGAACCGAGACCAGCATAGAGATGGTTTGATTTCAGTTCAGCTCCAAAAAACTAGCGGTTACAGTTCAAACGATGGTTTGGGAGTTGAACCGGCGACTCCAGTTCAAATTGATTAAACTCCAATTTTGACAAATTTTTCTCTTTAAAAAAATTAAAATCTTGATCCGATGGTGGTAATCTAGTGTCCGTTACAGATCAACGGTCGAGTTTAAAGGAACGTATATTTGAACCGGCGGTTTTAGCCGTTCATTTTTTTCAAAAAAAAAAAATTTGTCTATAAATACGGGACTTGATCATTCATTTTTTTCCACACCAAGTGATCAAACTATCACTCTTCTTCTTCTCTCAATCTCCCAATTCTCTCAACTCTCAAACTCTCACAACTCAATTCAAAAAATTAGTTGTATTAGTATTAGTATTATTTATATATTTTTCTTCAATTACTACTAGTAAACTAGTAACTAGTTAGTAATTAGTAATTACTACTTTCCTTAGTCTTCCTACTCTCAAACTAGTACTACTCTTCTTCTCTCTCAAATTTTTAATTTTTAGTTAAATTATTATTACTATTTTTTTAGTTACTAATTACTGTTACTCTCTCAAACTAGTTACTAGTTAGTAATTACTAATAATTGTTACACTCTCAAATTAGTCACTCTTCTTACTATTAGTCTACTTCTACTACTAATCATCTTACACCCTCAAATTTTTAATTTTTAGTTATACTATTATTAGTATTATTTTTAGTTAGTTACTATACTACTACTCTCAAATTTTTAGTTTTTACAATATACTTCTCGCCTTCTATCACTTCTACTACAATCTCTCAAAAAATTCTCAAAAAAGAAGAAGCAATTAAGTCGATTTTTTTCGAAGGACAAAGGCTAAGGCAAAGCTACCGGTTCAAGTTCATTCCCTTGTTGCGATGTGGTTTACAAATTTACAAAGGAAACGAATATGGAACATTGCAAAGGCATACGGATAAAAAAGATAAGGATCAAATTCGAATGACTTCATACCATACACAACTATAAGGATTTACCGCATCCTCCGACGGTGGAGTTCAACATGAGGTGCGTAATTCCACTTCTCTATTTTAATTTGATCCAATGACTTATAGAAAATACATGACTAAATTGATATGTGTTCATCTTCTCTTTAGACATCCCGAAGGTTTTATGTTTAATCAAATGGTTCAATTGGATTTCCAGTTGGTTGCAAAAAGTATTTCACGTTCTACCTGCACTCGTGATGTTTCTAAAGTTATTGGTGAATTAAATATGCTTTGATTGATTTGTTGTCTAACCTTAATGTGAAAATTTTAATTTGTACGGATATTTAGAGTAATAATTTTAAAAAAAAAAATATCAGAATCTCTGTCTTCATAGACGATCTTGAAAACTCAGCTGTTGGTTTGTATGCTTGGACCAAACCGAAGAATGTCCCGTGCCCTTAGAACTTCTTCTTCACCCTTCTACACACATACTCTATTTCCCAGTTTCATAAAGATTCGAAAAAGGAAAACAGAAATCAAGAATCAAGTTTGAATTCAGAAAATGAAAGAATTGAAATAGTTACAAAGAAAACATAGATTCACCAGCAACAGAGAAAACATAGAAAGACTATCGGTAAAGTAAAGGATCATAGATCTACAACACTTGAAAAGAAACCCACAAAATACCAAGTTCAAATGAGTTTCGATCCATCGCAGATGTTGGAGAGCTCCATTTCAATCTTTGGTCTATAACTTTTGACAGAAGAGACATGCTCTTATTTCTAATTGTTAATCTTCTGGGCAATATGAAGCGGCCTCCCCTTAGAAATGTTATGTAACAGAGAAAACATAGATTCGCCGCAACAGAGAAAACATAGAAAGACTATCGGCAAAGTAAAGGATCATAGATTTACAACACTTCAAATGAAACCCACAAAATACATTCAAATGAGTTCCTATCCACCGCAGATGTTGGAGAGCTCCATCCCCTTATTGATACATAAATGTTTCAACTATATGCATGTATGAATGAATTGTTGCTTTTGTATTCCACATCGCTTACAAACCTAAAACCCTAACACATCCAATTCCTAATTTTTTTCAATTAAGTTTAGTCATACCACTTCCATGTGAATGCCAGGTTTTTCTATTCTAGTGACACATATAGCGAACAATCAAACCAAAATACACAATAATCTAATTTTTCTCAATGGCAGTAAACATAATTGAGGAAAAGAACACTAGAGAGTATTACAACTGTTTGGTTGAAATGCACCGATGAAGTGGGGAGAATGCGATCAACTCGTGTTCTCATGACATCGATTGCATTCTCTACGATGCTTTCGATTATCTTTTATGCAATGTGTGTTTGCTGTAGCAGGTACTCCGCCCACAAAACACTCTTATAGATTGAGAGATTTCATAACTTGTCTCATAATATTATTACAAGGGTGGCCTAACATGTAGTGCCACAAATTACAATCCTTATTCAAAGTAGTGCCAACAGAATTACAAAGAAAGTCAGATTTATTTGAACTTCCAGTAGTGTAGAGAGATCCAAGATCCAGTTGATATAGACCATGGTTAAGTGCTCCTTTCAGCAGAATCTTGTGAGTTGCTAGGTCCATAACAACATAATAGTCAGAATAGAATTCAATCACTGCATCATTGTCTTTAAGGGATTGAGAAATGCTTATCAGGTTTTTGGTTATAGTTGGAACATGAAGAACATTATTTGAATCCAGAACAATAGGTTGTTGCAAACTAGCAGTTTTCATAGAACTAATGTTCTTAATAGAAGCGGTCATGGCATTACCAACAATGAGAGAAGAGTTACCTTGATATGGATTATGCAGGTGAAAATTGTCCAACTGAGATGCGACATGGTGTGTAGCTCCAGAGTTAACAAACCATTCATTGTTAGATGGTTGTGAGATAGAGACCTAAGAGTGAGGAAAATACTGAATATCAGAGGTAAAAACAGTAACCTGATTTCCAGAGTTGTGAGAAAAAGTATGATTTCGAGAATGTGCAAGAGCAATATTGGCATGGAACTGAGGAGCAGTATGTGTTTCAGTAATGCCTTGGAAAGAGGAAATAAACTGCTGGTAATATTTTGCAAAAACATGATTGGTTTTGCCACATAGTTGACAAATAACTTTAGACTTTGAATTCCACTTAGGTTTACCCTTGAATTTACCAGTAGAGGAAGAATTAAAACCTCGGTTGTCTTTATTAACAAAATTAGCAAATGGATTTGGAGGAGGAAGATTGAGATCTGCAGATGCTTGCTGAAGTCTCATCTCATAAGTATGAAGAATATCATGTACTTCTATTAGAGAAGGGAACTCCTTTCGAGTAGTTAAACTCACAACAACCGCATCATATTCAATACCATGACCACTGAGAATGTAGAGAACAAGATCTTCATCACTTAGAATGTGACCAGCTACACCTAAACCATCAGCCAAAAATTGCATCTGGAGAATGTATTTATCAATTGAAAGAGCGCATTTCTTCAATGTTTGAAGTTGAAAATGCAGATTCATGACACGAGCCTTCGATTAAATATGAAACAAATCATCAAGGGCCTTCCAAACCTGGAATGAATGTGCACAACGACTAACATATCCAAGCATACTGTCTGAGAAGGAACTGAGAAGCCAGCTCAAAAGATATTGATCACGTCGGATCCAAATTGCATAATCTGTAGCTGCAGAGGAGAAGCCTTCATTGAGAACACTAGCATTGGGTGCTGAAGAGCATAACAAGATATCCTCATAGACATGGCCTTTCACAGTGGCCAACACTTGAGATCTCCAACAAGGATAATTTGTACGATCTAACCACATAGTTAATGTGATAAAGGAATGGGGGAGATTGATTGTTTGTGGTATAAAGAGGATTAGGTGTGGAGAGGGCATTTCATGATTGAAGCGCAGATGAAGATAGGATGAAGATTTGAAGAAACAAAGATGAAGATGTTAAGAGAGGATGAAGAATAGTCGAATAACAGGATATGAAGATGTGAACAAGCTAACAATAACCGAAACACACAATCAATGAAAAGTTGTTAACTAACTCAAGACACCGTGTTTAGAAAAGTGTATTTTCAATCATATTGAATGTGTGAGTACACCAAAGTATTTATACAAGATGACTTGAGCTCTTGAGGTAGTGAAGAGCTGTAGGTAGTAACTAACTAACTACTCTAACAACTTTGCTAACTAACTTACTGATGTAATAAACTTTTGCTAACTAACTTACTGACTTAACCTTTGCTTACTTCTGAGAGTGCATATATATGCATGCATGCAACGCATGATGTCATGCATGAGAGAATACTTCAATATCACACTTTTCATTTTGGGATGTCTAATTCTTTTTTCACACCTTAAAAATAAAATAAGTTATACTCACAAAAGTCAATAAAATATACATTTTATATTTTATTATTTAACTTTACACTCACATACTCTATTTTTTCTTAAGCCCTGTGCCCTATTTCCTATGAAAAATAAGCTGAGATCGAGGGAGTATATGGGGGGTTGTTAAGCGGCCTATGATTTTGATATATGCCTTTAGAAAAAGCAAGTCTACGCATTTCATTTTATATTTTCAATTAAATTATTTTTGCATTCAATTATACAATATTTACATGTTTCATCCTTATCTTAAGTTGCACTATGCTAGTGCAAATTTTGCACAAGAGATTGACTACTATTTATATTTTCCACAATTTCAGTAAAGAAATTATTTCCACAATTTTCGCAAAGAAATTACATTGAATATGACTTCAAAAAAGAAAAAATAAACTTATATATATTATATACACATAAAGACCATGAAAATTAGTTGAGAATCTGGAGTTAATTATGATTTTGTACTCTTTTACTGTCAATCTCGGCCCCCATCCCCCCTTCCCCTTGAGTTCTCCATCATTAAGCCCCTTTATATATTCACCCATCATCACTACTATCCAGTGCTGACCTCCGACAGCTTCACCACCATTGCCAGCGATGAACGTTTCCAACACCCACCTCTATTCCCTCCCAAATAAGAAATTCAAACCTGTCATGCTTTGCAAACTCACATAAAAGTTAGTTTTGGTCTTCTCCAGTCGGTTCCCAGAGGACTGACTGGCACACCTCACCAGACAAAAAATCTGATATCATGCTTTGCAAAACCACGTTACCAGTTGGTACTCAGTGTACTAACTAGCTTTAATTTCATAAACCCCCAAATTTTTTCCTATTTTGATAATTTATTCCAAAAATTTTCCTATTTAAATAAATTCGTCATATTTTACTATGAAACACGCTGGCGCGCGCTCACACACACATATATATATAATTTTTTTAAAAATTGTTCACTATGTAGTTCTCATTTTCTCACTCAAATTTTAAGTGTATATATTCAATAACTTAAACTATAATTATGTGATAAAACATCAATTAAAATTTCAACAAAGGGTATTATGTTGCTATTTTATAGAAAATTGACATTTTTGAAGCAACATAAGTGCATTAATTGAATCAATTGAAGAGATAAATTAAGATCGAGTCAATGATGTGGACTCTTGAATTAATATATTTTGGCCATCAATTCTGCTTGGAGATAACATTAAGAATTTTCAAAGGTCCATTCATAAAATATCTGTGGCAGCATATTTCACAATTCAAGGCCCAAATTAGTAGGCCATTTTCAGCTTAAATGGATAATTAAATTGAAGGCCCAAAAGATGCATATGATGTCCAAGAAAAGAAGTCAAATGAAAGCCCACAAGCTAATTTGAATTGAGAGCAAATTTGCTAATTTGATACAAGTTTCAAGTTTCAATTTATGATGTTTGTTAATTGTGGTTTCCTTCTTTCAGTTTGTGGTGAGTTTGAGGATGATCCTTTCAAACCCTAGACACTAATATCTATTGCTTCCAGATTTATACGAAAATTAAAATAAAGATATTTTACAAAAGTGATTATAAAAAAATGTGTTTGAAGAAAAAACTTAATTTAGATATTATTTGCCTAGGGTTGTGATTCATAAGCGCCTTATTAATTATTATAGGCCAGAAGTAGAAATTTAAGTGATTGCAAATAGGTCACAATTGATTTTTTTTTTTAAAAAGTCTTTTACTTTTTATATAGTGAATAATGCAAACGAAATTTAAGTGCGCAAGTAATTACTGAACGGATGTAGGAGTAATGATCGGCCTACAAACTAAAACTAGTATTTTTACTTTGGTATAAATTTATATTTTATTTCATATGAATAATTTCAATTATATATTTATGTTTTTATTTTTTTCTTGATTAAATAATAATAATAATGTGATCAATAAAATTAGTAAGAAATTTTACCTTTATTTTGTTGTTTATATTATTTTTTAATCATACACTTTTATAAAATTTATTTTATCAATCCACTGTTACAAAATTAACGGCTTTTTAGCAAGAACTCCTAAATTTCAGTTTTTCAAGTCTTGTATTAATAAAATTAGTAAGAAATTTTACCATTATTTTAATCTCTGAATTTACGTACGACCAATGAAAAAAGTCGGTGTCTATAAGAACAATAAGGTAATGTACAGTACAGTGTATTTCTCAGGGTTTTAACACTTATTAATTAGAAAACGTAAACAATTCAATTATATAAATGAAAGAATATATATATATATATATATATATACCTTATAAATAATATTGGATATAATATAAGATGCTGAATTAAATTTAAATAAATATGAAACCGACCCCGAGACCAAATTGATGCAGCACCTGTTTAATTAAGTACAATTAATAATACTATACCAAAAACTTAATTAATTTCACACTTTTGGTATACAAACAAACATAATATTAACAACATTTTATTTCCACCAAATCTTATATATATATAACACAAATAAATATATATTTATATACAGTAGTTACATAAATATTAAAATTACCCATGCATGCCCTTAACAAGAATTTCTTGCAAAACCCAGCACGCATTAATACTTAATACACACCTAGTTAGCCTCCAGCCAACTATACATATATATATATATATATATATATATATATCATTCATTTGGAAGAAATTGGATAAAAGATAATTGACAGTACAATCAAGGGAGTATATATATATATATATATATATCTTGTGCATATTTTCAGTTTTGAGGTAAGGCATAATAATAATGTCTTGGGGATGGAGCTGAGGGAGGAATGGGTACACCTTTCGGAAGCTTAGCAAAGTACAACCCATCATAGCGTGACTCTTTCAAAGCCATTGAAGAAGCATCATCCTCCATCATCATCCTTCCTGCAGACCTAATTGCATGGATGCATGGAATCGAACAATTCATGACAAGAAACACACTAAAAATTAGGGCAACATTTATTCTTCGCCAACTTTTAATTCGGGAAGAAGAAGAAGCTGCCATAACTAAGTGAGCATGCATTAAAAAGAAATTAAATGGGCATATATATAGCTTTTAATTTCTTGGACAAGAATATATATATGTGTGTGTGTGTGAGGAATTGTACGTATTTGCATAAGGAGGCATGAAAAGTTACGTGGAAATGGGGATGTGAAAAGTTGAGAAAGATGAACGAAATATTGAATAGCATTTTACACGCAATATTATTGTGTTTAATTTTTAGTGTCAACGGTTTTCACGATACTCAAGGTTTCTATTGGGTGCCGCTAGAGCGGTTATACGAGTTGAGCGAGCTCGAGTAGTGCAGGGCTCGGTTCGGCTCGTTAAGCTTATCGAGTCGAACCAAGCCAAGCTCATTAAGAAAACGAGTCGAGCCAAGCCGAGCTCGTTAAGCAAACGAGTATTTTTTTTAGCTCGGCTCGACTCGTTTAACATATCGGGTCGAGTCGAGTCAAACTTTAACGGGCCAAGCTCACGGACAACTAGTTTATTTTAACAGGAATAAAGATAAAATTATCACCAATTAATCAGTACGAGTGATTTGAGAATATGAATTGTATTATTATGTAACATATTATTATTTTATACCCTAAATTATATAATATTTATAAACTAACCTCTATTTTTTTAGCTTACCGAGCAGCTCACGAGCCTACCGAGCTCGTTAAGTAAACGAGTATTTTTTTAAGCAAACGAGTCGAGTCGAGCCTTAACAAGACGAGACGAGCTCACGGGCAACTCGTTTATTTTAACAGCTCTAGCTGCCGCTGCCGGCCCAAGTTTCTCTATATATGTACTAATTTTTATTTAATAATATTCTTGATATTAATTAATTTCTTGTACGTATAAAAATGTTGCTAATTATTTGTCGTAGGATAGATTTATTTAGTTTACGTTTTCTTGGAATTTAGGGGCGTATATAGTTGAGATTATTGTAATCGATCACGTTTTGTTAGCCAAGTGTGACACCTGGCCAGCTTTCACCAAATTTAAGCTG
Source organism: Prunella vulgaris (assembly GCA_026898435.1). NCBI lineage: Eukaryota > Viridiplantae > Streptophyta > Magnoliopsida > Lamiales > Lamiaceae > Prunella > Prunella vulgaris. Next base: position 510,815 of record JAPKLY010000153.1, on the reverse strand, counting down.
TACCAACCCCATTTAGAATATATTTACACAGTTACGGCAGCAAATAAATAATTCAAAAAGATAAATATATAACTTCTCACGATATGTCATTTGTTATTTATTTATAAAAAAATATTACTTTTAATTAATAATAAAATTCTAATAAAAAATAGTCACTTTTAATTAAAATATTTTCTATTTCTTAAAGTGCTAACTTTTTTTTTAACAAATGCAAGTTTCATTTTATGAGACGGTCTCACACAAATTTTTTTTTTTGAAAAATATATATACAAATATGAAAGGATATGAGCGTATACGGTGTGGGTGTTTTTTTAAAGATGTTAAGAATGTTTGAAACATAAATGACAACACATGCATAGTGGAAGACTTAAACACGCACACACACTCTAGCAAGGAGATATAAAAAAAATTTCACATATTATACAATATTATATAATATGTGGCGCCTCATGGCGAAAACATTCACTATAACGAAGTAGTGACACAAAACAAAGTTTACAAAAGAAATAAAAAAGACAAGGCCACATAAGACCAAAACAAGATCCACACTAGGGACCCAAACAAGACCTAACTAGTAGGTTAAAACAAGCTTAGCATATCCACGTTCGAGCCAAACGGAATGCTAAAACAAAAAATGAATATTACTCTAAATGCCTAGACACTTATCACAAAATTCTGGTGAAGGAACATAACCGCCTAGATCCTAAATAGATGAACTACTTGATAGTTTCTAGGTCTTATATACCACACTCTGAAATGTCTGATGCCTCCTCTATTTATAGACGTGAAATTCAACATCCACACTCCACTAGGGGCCGAGTTTTTAACCTTGTAAAGTAACTCCTCGTAACTTCCCTCCATGATATAACTTCCATGTTAGTAGGGTAATTGCCTACTCAAGTACAATCACTTGACGTCTAGGAATATTCTGGAACTCCTCATGTCTTCAACTTCATCACAACATAAAATCATCATGAGTTTAAGTTATTCGAAAGGGCAAATTCTGATGTTGTCAAAAATGTTGGAAACACAAGTCACAACATTATGTCAACATCAACAACCTCCCCCAATTTGGTCTTTCTACTACAACACGAATTGATGTTGAAGTAGTTAAAGTGGGGTTAGACAAAAAATAATAATAAGGAAACATAGTCAATAAACAGATAAAAAAAAAAAACAAGATAGAATACTAACATAAAGAACACACAAGGTGCTTATGAGCCAAAAATGTTATCTGAATAAACAATAACATAAGTAAAAACACATAATAAGGAATGATAGTATATTGACATAAAGCACATACAAGGTACTTATGGACCAAAAACAATTATCAAACCAAAACAGTAATATGGCAACAAAGCTAGCAGTAAGACAACAAAGCCTAATAATGTGTTCAGCAAACAAATAGAAATAAAGTCTAAACTTTTAAGTATTTTAGACATAACCTATTACAACCAATAACAGAAATAAAAGAGGCTTAACATAATAGAGAAATTGAGAAATAAAGTAGGAAAGTAAGGGCTGTAAGGTAACAGCTGCATTCTCAAACTTCTGCACAACTCCCCTATATTTTAAGAATCACCCCCTCAATGTCAGCTCCCCCATAATTGGATTTTTTTTTTCAATTTTAACTATATTAAAAAAAAATCTAAAATAAAATATATTCAAAAATATTTTCAATACGGATAATATATTGTCCAATTTAACTAATATTGAAATTTGTACATTTTTTACCGAAATTTTGAAAACCTATCCTAGCTAATTAAATTCAAAAACAATGAAAACACAAACATGGAAGTTGCTTTGATTTAGCCATTGCAGTGACGGCGACGACAACACAATCAATTTCGTAAGTGCGAAGGAGGCGCTACGACAACAAAGTCTTGTTTCCTGGTGTGTGAGCGGCGAAGGAGCCGCGGCGGTAGCAACGATTCCGACGGCAAAGATGGCACAATGTCAATTTTTGAAAAAAAAAAAAATCGAGCCCTAACTCTATTTTGTTGGTGCATGTTTGAGTTTTAATTGTAGATTCATGTTTTGTTGTTGTTAAGATTGAGGGTATTGTGTGGAAAAGTATTGTGAATGTACTCAATATTATGTGAGTGTACTCAACAAGTGTGTACTCCAAATACTTGAGGGTGAATTTAACCTGGGCCTTATTTTAAGCCTAGAAATAATTAACTCAACAGAGATTGTGGCCCAATATCTATATGAGCTTTTGGGATTCAAATTTTAATATAGTGGGCTTGTGGCCCAGAAACTACACATCCAATTACTTGACGACGTCGCATTAGAGTTAAACAAATAGCAAGACTTTATTCCAAAATCTCCCCGTTCACTATCTAGGGTTTTGGTTTGTAAATCCCGACCAGCACAAAGGGATTTCTCAATTCGCTTCTACAGTAGAGAACAATGGGTGGGAAGTGCCCACACAGGAGCGTGAAAAAGCGTCGTTACTCTCATAAAACCTTCAGGCGCGCCAAGTTTGAAATAAAGGATATCCTTTTTGTTGTATTTCTATCTCAATTTGTTCGTTTTTTTCGTTGTATTTTTTTTTTCGATTGCTGTTATCATGAGTTTTTCCTTGACTGCTGATTGTTCACGCGACGACGCCGTTTATGCTGACCTTCAGAAAGAGGGAGAGAGGAAGCCCTTGCCCCTAGATGACGACCTTCCAGGAATGGGCCAGTACTATTGTCTTCATTGCGAGTAATATGGAGTTGATGGTTTCTTGATAATTTTTGTTTCGTATTCTCTTTGTTTGGGCACTGATCACCCCTCTTATTTTATAGTCGCTATTTTGCTAATGTGGCGGTGAGGGATGAACATTTCAAGAGCAAACGGCATAAGAAGCGGTATGCTTATATCTTTTCTATTATTCCTGTTTCAAATGTTAGTTTTGAAAGTGTTGGTACTTCAATATATGAAAGCTTAAAAATGAAAAGAAATTCGAAGATTGTGTTAAAGTAGCTTAGTTCTTGAGGAGAGAGAACTAAGATTACTATTTTCATCTAGTTGACATGAGCGAAGTATGAAATCTGGACTATATCATTCAAACTTTACATTACTTCAAAAAATTGGGAGTCTGCTTTCAAAATCTTGATCAATCAGGATGTATGATTGAGAGCTAACTTAGGGAGTGTTTGGTTAAATTGGAATGGTGGTTACATTGCAAGTGCTGTGCTCTGACTTTGGAATAAATTGGACAAATGATTGTTGTAGGAATAGTGGAATGATTGAGGTTAAATGGTTATAGCCAGGGAGGGAGGTATTAATCAAGTTTGATCAACTTATTTGGAGTCTAGCTACCACATAAAAAGTGTGATTAATTTGAATTGATCATCTTTTATTCTCATTAATCATCACAATTACTGAACGTGTACTATTCTCATTGAGGAATTTAGGGCCCCAAGCGCCCCCTTACCATCCACTGGGAATCAAGTGTATATTGAATCATTTAGTTGTTAACATAACAAGGAGTGCATGAATTTGGGGGAACTATGTTCATAAGAAGTATGAAATTATGAAGTCGGGGAACTATGTTCTTAAGAAGTATGAACTATGCTGATATATGATGTTGTAAGCCTTCTGGTTCAAGATGTGTGAGTGAGCTACAAGTTATTTCTATAACTTTCGGCATCTGGATGGTATGTCTTGGTCCTCTTGGACAGTTCACTTCAAAACCATATATTTTTGGTTTCAAGATTTTCTGCTGTTATATACATATAATATTCAAGTCTTAAAAGGTTGTCGTAATATTCACTATTTGCTGCAATCAAACTTGTTTAAGAGTTTTGCTTTTTGTTGGCAAAGTTAGTTGGATTCATAAAATGTGTCTGCAACATTTATAATGTGTTTGCATTGAAGGATTTGAGGATGTATTTGAAATTACTAGTAGCAAATCTACTCGCGGTGCATGAATATTGTAGTGATTTTACTGGTGGATTTGATGAATATATTCTTACACAGTGTGAAGATAATGATGGGGCCAGCTCCTCATACCCAATTAGATGCTGAGCTAGCTGCTGGGATGGGCATGCCCGACAATGGGCCCAAGTTAATGTCGACTTAAAGTTATGCTTACAAATAATTCGAGTGTGACCTGCAGAAACTATTACAGCAATGGCTAATAGCTTCTATTGGTATGCTGCTGCAAAAATGGTTATGGCCACACATCTTTTTGCATTTCATGTAATTTGTTATTTAGTTAGCTGTAGCTCTACATTAAGGCTGTTCACTTCATTTGTTATTACATGATAATTATATTACCAATGTTCGATATTGTGTTTGATTTCATTGTCTTCATTTATATCTTGTATGCTTAGTTACTATTGTAGCTCCTCAACTCTACTGATAGTCCGAGTGTATCTAGCTTATTCTTGGTTTATTTGTTGTGCTCCTAAGACATATTTCTTCATAGCGGTATATTATTGAGAGGTTATAGGGGACAAAGGTGATCAAAATGCAGTTCCAGAGATGGAAAAAAATTTCACCATCATTTTTTGTAGTTTGAACTAGATGGTTTTCAAATCTCTCTTTCTTTTTTATTTTTGTGGGTGGGGGGTTTTTTCTGCGTTTTATATACTCATCATCATATCCAATTTTGTCGATTTTCCATTTTAAAAAACTGGCATTTGTTGTATTCTTTGGTAATTTGGTGCGTGCATGTGTAGAATTTGAAGTACTGCCTACATTATAATATTAAGGTGATGATTGGTAGCAAATATTAGAGGTTATAAATTTTATAAATAAAATTCATATAATTGTTAGCCCATAATGATTCACACCAGCTGACTTTACTTTACTTTTTTTTATCAATAAATGTTAGTTGTTAGTAATTAGAAGTTAGTTCACCAAGTCTTCTTATATTCTAAGATTATCTCCAAATCCACCTTTATCTTCCTCTTAATTCGTTCCCAAAGGGAATTGAACTCAGATCACTCACTCAAGTGAAGAACCTGGTGGCCAGGTGAGCTAGCTCCCCTGGTTAGCTGACTGTACTCCTATTATTCTAGCATGTACTCATTTGGTTCGGCCTCGGTTGGTTTTGTCCATTTTTTCTAAAGTTTCATTCTTACCATACTTAACTGATTCCTAAACATACCCTTTTATTTGAAAAAGCTTTTCTGATCAGTAGATTAACATTTTCTGTTGATATCGCATATTTGCATTGCACTTTCCAACAACAAATGAGAAATAAAGTGAAAACTAAAAGTTAATTTTGTAGAAATTTACATATAGCTTGTAAAATATTTATGGAGAAATGTTCATTCACCCTCTACACTTGTGCGCAGGGGGTAAAATCATAATCAAATTTAGTTGACGAAATCTAAAGTTGTATGTGAGTATGACCTGCGTACACGAATATCACATATATTTGATGACGACTTAGGAAGCTAACTTTTGCCTCAATTTGTCACACTCCCTCCCTTTCAAGTTGCTTTCTCCGCTAGCTCCTTTTTCAGTTCGTGCAACCACCACGTGAAGATGCTCAATAATGGTGCCCCCACTTCATTCTCATCATCAAACTTCTTCTCACATTACCCACGTACGTTTGTTTCGGATGCTTCTCCTTGTCGGGACGTTGACATTCCCACCCCTTCTTCATTGCAGGGGTGGCACCAGGGCCACCTCAATATTTTGCATCTATTCAGAATACTAACAATTAACTAAAAGGCAAATGTTTCTGTTTCTTTTATACTTGGTAAGCATAATTCTTGCCTCTGTCCGACTTGGTTTGATCAATTTTATCCAGGCTTCATTAATGCCGAACAAGAGTTGATTTGTAAAGACATTTCAGGCTTTATAATAATAATAATAATAATTAGATAATAATCCACATGCTATACCATATCAAAAAGAGAGAACAAAACAAGGGAGTTCAGCCTCATTGATCTTGAGGAGGAGCTGAAGAAGTTGAGGCTGATGCCACCATATTCAGAGCTTCCCCATGTGTGAATCTCTGTAGTTGAATCATCCTTGCATATGTGCCATCAGGATAGTTTTTCAGTAGATGTGAATGTGACCCTTGTTCTGCTACTTTCCCATCATCAAGCACAGCTATCACATGAGCATTTCTGATCGTCGTCAGCCTGTGAGCAACTACAATCGTCGTCTTCCCCGCACAAGCTCGTTCCAGAGCTTCCTGTATGCACCTTTCCGACTCGGCATCCAGAGCACTCGTGGCCTCATCCAGCAGCATTATTTCTGCTTTCCTCAAGAAAGCTCGAGCAATGGCGATCCGTTGCTTCTGCCCTCCGGACAATTGGACACCACGTTCCCCGGTGAATGTTTTGTATCCTTGGGGCAACGAGGAGATGAACTTATGAGCATTGGCCAGTGTTGCTGCTTCTATGATCTCAGCTTCGGTTGCAGACTCGTGTCCATAAGCTATGTTTTCGTAGATTGTCGTTGCGAATAAGCACGGTTCTTGTGGCACCACAGCAATGTGCCTTCTCAACGACTTGAGATTGTATTTACGAATGTCTTTCCCATCGATCATGAGCCGTCCGGACGACGGCTCATAGAATCTTTGTATTAGGGAGGTGACAGAAGTCTTGCCGCAACCACTTGGCCCGACGAGGGCCAGAGTCTTCCCGGCCCGTGCACGAAGGTTAAGGTCACGGAAAATCAAGACGTCGGGCCGAGTAGGGTATGAGAAATCCACATGCTTGAACTCGATTTCACCACGAATCCGGTCAGGGGCAGACATAGCCTCCGGATCATCGGGCTCGATTTCAGTCCTCCGGTCGAGCAGGAGGAACACGGACCGCATTGCACGGCCGCCCTTGATGAAGTCAGGGGCGAGCGTCAGTGTCTCGGCTGCACCATTAGCCGAGACCATGAGAACCATGAATACACGTATAGTCTTCGAGAAGTCCGAGATTCCATGCTTGACGAGCCACGATGCATACCATAGCCCGAGAGCATATGACCCGTATAGCAAGAACTGAGCAATGCCGAATCCACTTCCAGCTATCTGTCCCTTCCAGAAGCAACGCCGTAGAGGCATTGCCAGGCTCGTCGTGAAAAGACCGACGATTCTTGATTCCGAATTGAACGCTGCAACGGTGCGTAGATTCGCCACAGCTTCCCCGGCCAGCTGCGTTGCCTTCGCGTGTGCCGCTTCTAGGTCCCCGGAGAATCCAGTCATAAACATTTTCTGCACAAATTCAATTTTATTTTGTTAGCACGAGCTCGGCTCGTTTCATGTTACTCCCTCCGTAAATGATGAATGGACCAATGTTGTGCATGGTTATTAAAAAAAGTAGATATAATGTGTAAAAATAATTGTATTAGTGTAGCTAGGATATGTAAAAGTAAATGTATGATATAAAATATGAAAATAAAGATTATAATTGTTACTAATTTAGGAAAGTGGACTATATAAGTGAACGTGAACTATTTATTGTGAACAGAGACAGTATTTTGATAAAAACAAACCTGTAAGACGGTTGCTGCAACGACAACAGGAAAGACGGCGATCAGCACAAGGGAAAGGCGCCATTGCAAAACGAAACCAGCCGTGCAAGCGACTAGCATAAGAGCTGAATTCTGCATTATAACCGAAATCCTGTCCCCTATAGCTGACCTAACATTCTGCGCATCGAGAGCCAGCCTAGCCGAGACCCTAGAGCTCTCGTTTTCTTCCTGGTCAAACCATGCCATCTCGTTCTTCAGAACAGCAGCCAGCATTTTCTCTCTCACGCGCTTCGTTAAGTTCTCTCCCACAGTATCCCAGAAGTAATGCTGCAATGTGTTGAAAATGAGGGCAGCTGAGGAGACTCCGATTAGTAGGTAGCAATATTTTGCAATCTCCCGAATCATGAAAGCATGATCGGGATTGTAGTAGACGCTGAGGACGGCACTCAGCGTGTATGCAAAGAATGCACTTAGAGAGCCGCAAACCATAGAGCCTATAGAACCAAACAGAGCATATGACCATTCGGGAGAGTTCATCTTTGCAAGGCGCCAGAATGAACTAGCTTGGTCCTTAAATGCAATCTTTTCGTGTTTATAATGAGGGTATCCACCATCCAAAGAGAGGCTAAAATCGGACGTTGAGAAATCGGATAATCTTCTCGAGTAAGGTGATCGGCCATAAGATGAATTTCGTGTATATATAGGTGAGCTCACGGAGTTCCTTGCACTTGAAGGCCTGTGTAAAATAAGTCAATGAGTGAGTAAACAGACACTTTAGGTGCGACTTCAAGTTCATAAAATTGGTCAGCTATCTGCATTCACAAAATTTCTTAGTATGCCCGCCTTTCAAATTTGTTCAAACATGTCCTAAATACCTTCAAATTAGTTCATACACTCAAAATATCTCGTAGTTTTCAGATGTCAAAAATGTTATATTTTCAAGTGTATTTGAGCAAGTATTTACCTATTTCATTGAGATATGAAAATTAGAAGAAAAAAAACTTGAATGAAAGGTACAAGTTAAAAGAGTTGAAAAGCATAAGGGCAACTTTGGGATATAAAGTCATTGAGGGGTATCTTTGACTTGAATAAGAGTTGAATGAGTTAAGCATACCTTGCACTACTTTTTCTAGCATTGTTAACAGCAGCTTCATGAGCTGCTGCTTCCTGCATTCTAATGAGCTTAGCGTAGACGCCATTTTCGCCTCTGGCCAAGAGTTCATCATGGGTCCCAGTTTCAGAAACGCTACCTTGTTGCAACACAGCCACAAGGTCAGCTTTTCGAATGGTTGAGAGACGATGGGCAATCACGAGAGTCGTCCTTCCAATCATGAAACGGTCTAGCGCTTCTTGGACTAGCTTTTCCGATTCTGAATCTAATGCGCTCGTTGCTTCGTCCAAGAGCAAGATGGCCGGGTTTTTAAGCATCGCCCTGGCGATAGCTATTCTCTGCTTTTGCCCGCCCGAGAGTTGCAACCCTCTTTCCCCAACCTATGACACCATGTTCATTAATTGCTTAAAATGTCCAACAATAATCCAGGAAATAATGTGACAAATCTTTATTGTTGTTATTCACAATTATTGTAGCATTAGGCTTCACCATGTGTGACTTGTTTGGCTCATCTAAATAAGAACCTATATATCTTATCTAAATACTTATATCCACACAAATTGGGAAATTTCCAGTTTCTAACACGAGTAAAAAACACAGAAACCGACCAAGACTTTGCACATGCATTGTTGGCACTGCACCACGTTACCTTTTATTTAAAGCATGACCAAACATCTTCACAACTTTTGACTTGATGATAAAATAATGTTAGGTCAGTTTGTTGACCAGATAACCCCATTAATAACTATTCACTTCTAGACCTGCTAAATTATTGCTGACTATATCGGCAAGAACGTCTCGACTCATTTACACTCCTCGACTCGATTCATTTACACTCTCCTAGCAGTATGGTTTGGCAGAACAGAAGTGGTTCATAATTCACATCACAAAATAAATAAGGTCTAAAAATTCAATAAATAGAGAAGGCAACAGCGGACCAATCCAGCTTGATGAGTAGGTACATCAGATGCAATCATAATTGAAGAGTAATATTGAACTTAAACACCGGAATTGAATGCCATCCAAACATGTACTAGCATAATAAAGAGACTAACCTGAGTATCGTATCCATCGGGAAGCTTGACGACGAAGGAATGAGCGTTCGCGACTCTAGCCGCCTCTTCAATCTCGACCATGCTCACATCGCCCCGACCCAACAGTATGTTCTCCTTGATACTAGTGGCAAACAATGCAGGCTCTTGGCTCACCAGCCCTATTTGCTCCCTCAACCATCTCAACTTTAATGTTTTAAGATCATGGCCATCTAGCATCACTTGTCCTGTTCAATTCAATTAATTTAGCTACAAAGATAGACTAGACCTATAGTTACATTTTACACAAATAGAAATGGATCACCTGAAGTGGGATCGTAGAATCTCTCGATGAGGGACACAACGGTACTTTTACCGGAGCCGCTGCTTCCGACCAGGGCGATTGTTTTCCCGGCCGGGACGAGGAGGGAGAAGTCGTTGAGAATTTGAATATCTGGCCTTGAGGGGTAGGAGAAGTCCACATTCTTAAGCTCTAATTGTCCTGTAATGGATTCCAACTCCAAACCCGACCCGGTATTCTTGCCGACACTTGGTTTGTGATCAATGATTCGGAAGATTTTGGCTGCTGCAACTCTTGCTTTTGCAAATGCAGCCATACTGGGTGCAGATTGCCCCAAAGCCCTATCAATTTTTTTAAAGATTTTTAACATCAAATTGAATATTAAATTGAGAAAAAAAAAATCGCGTGAGATTTGTGATGACTTACAGGCCACCAATCATCACAGCAAACATGGTGGCTATCGCGAGGCCTCCATTGGTGAAACGGTGTCGTACCAGGTATCCACCGTACCAGAGGAGGAGGGCGTAGCAGCAGAACACGGTGAAGTACGTAAATCCGAGGCCCAGTCCTTTTGCAAGTCCTATTTTGTAACCGATTTTCTGAGCAACTCTCAGAGCTGCCGAGTATGACTGCAATGCTCTCGATTCGCCCACGTATGCAAAAACCGTTCGAATTTGAGCTATTGTCTGCAATTAGATGTGTTAAATTTTGGATCCATGAGATGAGATGAGATGAGATGATGGAGGTTAATTAGATCACTTTTCGAGATTTGTTCACCTGTTCTGCGGTGTTTCCCGCTTGGGAAAGTGCTTCCTGGCTCTTGCCGGAGAGTTTGGACATAGTGACGGTGTGAATGCCGCCGATGACGGCGATGATTGGAACGACGGCCAGAGTGACCAGAGCCAGCTGCCACACGGCGGTGAAACCCACCACGAAACCGGACACAAATGTTGCCATGTAGTGAAGGAAATTTCCCAACTGAGAATTAATTGCATAATTTTATCAGAATTGGGGACTTAATTTAACACGAAGAATCAAGAAAAGTTCATCTCTGTTTCTTCACCTTCTCACTAATGGCGTCTTGCACCATCACTGCGTCGGTGTTGATGGCGAAAACGACGTCGGATGTTCGGACCTCTGTATCGAAGTACTCAATGTCTTGACTCAAAGCAGCTTCCAAGTATTTGATCCTCATCTTCGTCGATTGCCTCTCCCCTGTCCACATCCAGCACGATATTTCTGCACATTCGAACAAATTAATCAAGAAAATTTTCACACTTCTCTGCAATTAGTCTCCAAAATTACCTGCCCATGAAGATGCCCATATCGCAGCTCCCACAACAAGAAAGTAAAATGCGTACTGCAAATAAAGAAAGAATTCCGTCAACAACCCTGTTTTTATCAGAAAACCCCACAAACACAGTAACAAACCTTCAAAACTTCCTGTGTCATCTTATCAACATTGTCAGCATTAGAGCCAAAAGAATTAACAAGATCAGCAAAAAATCTAAGGAACAGAGGCAATGAGGTGCCGTGAACAATCGCACCAACTGTGCCAATCGCCATCAGGACATAATCCAACCCATCCGCGAACCGGAACAGCTCGCCGAATCCAACGGACGGCGGCGAGCCGGGCTTGTCCGGCTCTCCGCCGCCGTCTTTCTTCCCCTCAACCTCCATTGCCGGCGGTGCTTGTGCAGTAGGTGACGGCGTCGTGTGTTCACAGTTGGTATTAATAGGAGAAGAAGCGTTGTCGCACTTGTCGGAAGAGCACTCTGTTTGAACTGACACTGCAAGTTCAGGGTCTCGCATTTCAGACCATTTCCACTGCTCTATCCTCTTTATCTCCTCCTCACAATCCTGTCGCCTCATTTTTATTATTATTATTACTCCCCTCCGTCCACAAAAATTGGACTACCTTGACAATTCACGGTTATTAAGAAAAATTAATGTTAGATATTTAAAAGTGAGTGTATTAATATAAAAAAATATTTAATTATTAAAAAAATACTTGATGTGATGTGTAAAAGTGAGTATATGTATATAAAAAATGAAAACAATAATTGTATGTTTTCCATTTTAGGTAAGTAGACAATTTATTGTGGACGACCATTTAAGGCAACGTGGACCATTTATCGTGGACGGAAGGAGTATTTACTAGTATATTTTTTAACATTTGAAATTAATTACAGCTCCAGAAAAATCAACCCCCCACTTTGTTTCCACTTTTTTAATCTCCTTTTTGTATTTCTCAAAGTTCTTTTTTCTCTCCCCTCCCCTGCCAAAATTTCTTCAACGGCTGCATGTTCATACATTCGGTTAATAATTTATTTATTTATATTTTCTTGATTACTTTATTTGTTGAGGTGCACAGTTAAAAACGCACACACGCACAAGTGACATAAAATTGACAGATGATGGGAGTGTGTGAGGGCCTCCCCCATGAGAGAGACAGAGACCGAGAGGGGGGGGAGAGAGAGAGAGAGCGCTTTGGGACCCGACAAATAATAATAGTAATACTGTGTGTAAACTTGAGATTGGGGTTTTTGACTATGGGCAGATTCCATATGGGCATGGATAAGCAAAAGTTAATGATGATTAAATACTACTAATACGGAATTAATTAAGATAACATTCATACGAAGTAGGTAGAGTATATTCGTAATTTTGGAAATTATGCATATTTAAAAGAGAGAGTCAGTTTTTGGAAGTAGTGAGGCTTCTAGTCCAAGTTTATAATATGTTTGGTTAGAAAGTCTACGTTCAAACTATTCCATCATGGTCTTCCGACTATCTCCTCTAAACCCGGCGATTTTTACCTCCAAACACACGCACCTCTCTCTTTTTTTTTTTTTTAGAAAAATTAATTGTGTTAATAGTTCCCCGTTTCATAATTTCCTAGAGAATATCATCCCTCCCAGTCTACCTTGGTTGTGCACGATTATTAAAAAAAAAAAAATGTTAATGTGTAAGAGTGAGTGTATTAGTATAAAAAATTTAATTATTAAAAAATATTTGATGTGATATGTAAATTTAAATATATGTGTATAAAAAAATAAAAATAATGATTATAATTTTTTCATTTTAGGTAAGTGGACTATTTATTGTAGATGATCATTTAAGGCAATATGGACGGAGAGGGTATTTTATTAACTCTACTCGAATAAGTATATAAATGAAAGGATATAACGATCTAAAGAAATGAATAAAAATTTGGATAAAAATTTTATGGACTATAATGTATAAATTAAATAATTAAGTGGACCTAAAAATAATATTCATTCACTCTCCAGATTATTTGATTAAATTGTTCATTTCTAGATAATATTTAGGTGTAGATTTAGAATATTAATTGCTATATTATTTAATTATTTAACCAGTTGAGTAAACAGTTGTAAATTTTGAAAGAAAAAAGAGTTAAAAAAAGTGGAAAAACTAGCAAATATAAAAAAATTTAAAAATTTGTTAGAGCAATTCATGAGTTGAATATCATTTTCAAGGCCTAATCCAAGTTAAATTAAGTTGAAAATGATTATTGAGATTTAGATAGTCAAAACGAAACTTGAAAAAAACCAGAATTGCCCAAAATAGACAAGAAAATGTCTAAATTGAGTGGCCGAATATAAACCAAACAACTAGGGCTCAAACCGAATAAGTAGCATTATGTTTGATCTAAACTAAGGCTGCTCGATCAAGCAGAAATGACTCTGGTTGAGCCAAAAAAATGTCCAAACTAAGTGGTCGAATCTAAACCAAGCAACTAGGACTCAAACCGAGTAAGTAGCATTCTGTCTGATCTAAAACAAGGCTGCTCGATCAAGTAGAAATGGCTATGGTTGAACTAAAAAATGTCCAAAGTAAGTGGCCGAATCTAAACCAAGCAACTAGGGCTCAAACCGAGTAAGTAGCAT
>JAPKLY010000153.1:483499-497029 GCA_026898435.1 Prunella vulgaris | reverse complement strand
GAGTAAGTAGCATTCTGCCTGATCTAAAACAAGGCTGCTCGATCAAGCAGAAGTGGCTTTGGTTAAGCCAAAATGTGTGTTTAGCAAAAAAATAATTTTTCAAGTTTTTTTGGGGATATCCTTGCAAAATTTGACCATGACACCTATATAGACTATTTTTCCCCAGTTTTTAGATTAGTTTTCATTCAGATTTCATTTTTAGTTAGATCTTAATTCTTAAGTAGTTATTATTTAGTTCACTCTAGAATTCCATAGTATTCAACTTAAATTCATAATTTTCTTTCCATAAATTATATTTTTCATAAAAAATCTGCAAGTTTATAATTGTATTTGAAAAGTACTTGAAGATTACATTGGAGAATTAAATAAATTGAAGATTACATTCTCGTATCATCACAAAAATGTGCGAGTTAGCTATAAATGACAGGTCAAATAATTGATTACAATCAATTGCTGATAGTTGACTAACGTCAATCAACATTAAATACAGACATGTTTTTTTTACGATTGTAAGTGGAGATGTCCTTATGCATTCTTCAGCACACACTCGCAAATCTCTCACTCTCCTCGTCAAACCTCTGCATATAGAATTTAAGTGACAGTTCAATTCAATATGTTTTTCTGTTTGTTGGAACTTCAAGCTTTATGGTGTTGTATACTTGAAGATAGGTATCATTTTACCTTTGGAAGCATTATTCCAAACCGATGAGTACTACTGAGAATATTCTCTTTGCGGGAAGAGTTCTACTCGATTCGACACGTTGATGTTCTATTTGTAATCTCTATTTATTTTTGTGTAATTATTTCTTCCTCCGCTGTATCCATTTTATTTACAGTTTTATTATCACTTCAAAATCTCTAATTTCCAACAAAAAGGACATAATATATTATTTTTTTCTTTATCTCGAGACATGGCTATAATTTTCTGGGTTTAGTATCCGTTTGCAAGTGCTACAAAATATCGTTTAGAAGTTTTTTTTTTCAAAAATTGTGACAAATAACTTTGAAAAAAAAATGCTTTTAGAAACTATTTTTATTATTTCAAAATAGTACATTAATAGAAATCAAATTAAAGATCAAAGGGATCAACATCATTTTTAAGTGATCAGAATTAATTATAATTAATCGGGTGGAGGAATCTGCAGATTTCATGATGATTTACTGACAAAATTATTAATAGTAACCCAGGTGCTCTTATGTACTTAAAAGAAATACTCCATGATATTGCACACATTGATTATGGTGGAAATTTGGTGTATTAATTCATTATTATATTAGCTGACAAATTAGAGCTTAAAGACGAAGACTTGAGGACAAACTTTAGTGGATACTTGATTGGATCCAGTACAATTTCTCTACCATAATTATTTGTGGCATTATACTCAGAATGTATTTTTTTCAACTTGCATTACATATTTGGAATCTTCGATATCATATATAATAACACAACTATTGGAAGTTTATGTTCATTGCCTTTTTATTTGTATCCATTTTGGGGATTTTAGTAATTTGGTGTTGCTGATATACAATTTGACTTCCAAGATGTCAAATTAAACTAAATATTCTCTGGGTTTCATTATATGTTGCTCATTTTGTCATTTTCGCCCGTACCACTATATGTTGCTTATTACGTTTTACCTTTTTTAAAAACTATTATTCACTTATTTATTATTATTATTAATATTTTTTTACACTATTTCCAATACTTTTTCACTTTTTTACATCACATCACTTATATTTTTTTACTTTTTTCATCACATCATTTGTTCCTTTCCACTTTTACCTTTAATCCGTGTACCTAAAATCAACGAGTAATTTTTTTTTTATCGGTAATGTTAGTTGTTAGTAGTTAAGTTAGTTCACCAAGTCTCCTTACATTCCATATCTCCAAGTCCAACCTTATATCTCCCTCAAAATTTGTTCTCAAAGGGAATCGAACCCAGGTCACTCACTCAAGTGAGGAGCCCGATGGCCAGGTGAGCGGAGCTCCAGCTCCTTCTTGGTCACAGTATGCTGACCAACCTATCGGGCGAGCTCCTCCTCCTTAGCCTTCATCTTGGCATCCGCTTCTTCCTGGAGTAAGGCAAGCTTGCACTGGAGGTCGCCAAGTTGCTTGAGGGCATCCTGCTCCGAGGCCAGGGATGCGGCGGCCTTCACCTCTGCGAGCTTCGCCGACCTTTTGGCTTTGTCCAAAGACTCCGCCATGGTGATCAAGTTCTTGTTTTTCTCTTGGCGACCTGCGTCAGATAAGAGGTACACTGACAAACCGGGTGTTTCTGATGTAGATCAGTGTTACCATTGCAAGAAGATCTGACATTATCAGTATGATTGTCCGGAGCTCAGTGCTCGCGAGAGAGAAGATCGGAGAGCAAAGAGAGATCCTGGTTAAATCAATGAGTAACTTATAGTGAGACGGAGGGAGTATAACATTAGATAGTAATGAGTTGGATACTGTTGATTTGTTTGAATTCCAGTTGGATTAGCATTGAATCCACTTTATTTTCTTTTTTCTAAACAATAACGAGTTGCTTGTGATTTACTTACACAACTTATTAATATTTCTCGTCTTTTTTATGAGATGAAATTGAAAGAAATTAGGGTTAATTTCACCATATTTTGATGAAATTAAGCATCTTCAATCATATTAAATTGTTCATACATTAGGTTTTTTTAAAAAAAAATCTAGAACTGGAAATTATGTCCACGAGGGAGGGAGCATTGGAGAATTAATATAATTAAATTAATTAATTTTAAATTTCTCTATAAGTTTAAACTTAAAGATGAGATTAAAGTATTCATAATATCAAAATTTATGGCTCATGCCTGTTGATAGGCGAGTTAGAACAAGTAGGACAAAGTGAAATAGTCAAGAAAAGGTAAGGCAAAGTTACTCGTCCGGAATTAGCCCAGCTCGCCCGGCACTACTCCGCGCTATCAATCACCCTCCATCTCGCCTATCAACTCGCTAACCAGCTCACCCACACCACCAAGTATCTACTCTTAACCCGGTAGGTATGAGCCAAATTAGTGTCACGTGGTATGAGTAAGTGGCGCACTTGAATCCCACAGAGGTCCATCTCTAGGAGGGAGGATAACCACCAAGGTAACCTACAGGAGGCGGGCTGAAGGGGAACAAAGAGTATATGAACTACACCAAAGCTACACGCGCACCATATTGCGAGCCAACCAAGCCCAAAAGGTTCAAGGTTAAGAAGTTCGTCTCACCTTTAGTAAATACTCGACCAGCAGTGAGTAGGACCCTTGATTAGGGCTAGGGATGGCAAAATGACCCACCCCGTAGCCGGCCCTCCCTGACCTGCTCCATTTGGGGCAGCCCCGCCCCGCCCCGCCTTGCGCATGGGGCAGGGCAGGCATGGGTTTGCATTTTTACTGCCCTGCCCCGCCCCATCCTGCCCCATTGTATATATTAAATAAATATATAATATTTTATAATATATAAATACATTCTATATATAACATTTTATAACATATAAAATAAATTAATATCCTACATTTATAATACATTAAATAAATTTAAAATTATATTATTTATTTATTTTAACTCTAATGTAAAATTATTTTTGTGAATATATTTTGATAAATTTATTGCATTAATTTTATTTTAAAATTATTTTTTATTTGTCTAAAATATATATTATATTTTGATATAAAATTAACATGGGGCAGGGCGGGGCGATCTGCCCCGCGATGGGGCAGGCATGGGGCGCAATATTCTGCCCCGCAGTGGGGCATGGGGCAGGGCGGGGCGGCGGGGCAGAGGCGCGGGGCAGACATGGGTTCTTAGATACCCGCTCTGCCCTGCCCCATTGTCATCCCTAATTAGGGCATATTAGTCAAATGTCTTGTAATTAGTGATAAAATATGACAAAATGACAAGTGTAAGGACACTTGTCACTTAATTAAGCTCACTTAGGCTTAAATCATGCTACCTCATTGCATACAAATATATAAATAGAAAAATTGTACTATTTTGAGGGATTCCAACCCCATAAATATAAAGAAGAGATATACTTACTACATTTCTCTCAATTCAAACTACACACATAATCTTATTTATTATTTGAAGTGATTCAACACCTAAATTAGCCATATAATTAATCCAAATTACTACATTCCTCCGACAACGCCCATGCAATCTTTAGTTCCATTATTGCTAGCAACTCCAATAAATTGGTCACTCGATGGTTCATCCTCAAAAAAGTAATTTAGATAAGTTAGAGCACGACAGAAAATATTAGTAAAATTATATTTTACAAGATTCATTTGTAGTTTTTTTTTTTTTCAAGAGACCAACCCACAAACCACTAGGGGCTGTATTAAAGACAAATTATTGGGCTACCTCATTTTTTTTTTAAAAAAAAATCACAATTTGGTATCAAAGTAATATACTACTTTTAAATAGGTACAAAATTTTACATAATAGTGTAAACATAAATTGAATAATAGATTTATTTTTTTATATATTGTACCTATTTAAAAATAATGTATCCTTTTAAAAGTTTATCACATTTTATGGTTCAAAACTGGGACATGCAGAGAAGTTCCTGAAAGTGTTCATACAAATTATATTTAATATTAACTCAATGATTTTCCTTCTTTTGGGAGGAGGTTAAAAGTTCGACCCACTAATAAAAAAATTAATATAAATTAATTAATTTTATATATGTAAAAATATTTTGAATAGGATGCATTCTTTAATTTCTATTTGCGGATTTTGATTGATATAACATGTCTACCTCCACAATTTTTTTTGAAAAGAATATTTGTGACACTATCTTATTAGTATCAATAATGCATTTAAGAAAAGTGCAGTCAATTTTGATAAAAATATTATTACTTTAAAAAAAAAAATTAATTAATAAATGATACATTTTATATTAATCTCATATAATGAGATGGTGTCACACAAAATTTATTGAATTTTCTTATACACCGGTTGATATATAAATATAGAGTAATATATAGTGAAAATTAAAAATTTCTTCATCTTTTAAGATAGCATACTCTCTCTTCCATGCATATCCATTGACGTTTAAAAACAGTTTTGAATTGAGAAAAAAATAAAGAGGCTTTTTTTTTTAAATTACAAAGAGGAATTAGTGTGAAAAATTATAAAAGTTGCACACCCAAAAGCACACTCAAAATGAGTTTGCAAATATTTTAAAAATTGCACACTTGTCCGTCTTTATAATAAACCTAAAAAATTGTCCATATTCCCTCTTTTGAATTCGAGAATTATTTATTACTCTCTCTGTCCCCACTTTTCATTTTCGTCAATCCCCAAATTTTATTTTAATTTCTCTTTTAGAAAATATTATTTTACTATCACACTCACAAACAATCACTTTATTCTCTAGTGAACCCTACATTTATACCATAATATCTTTATTTTATCTATTTTTTATATATATTTTTTAAATTTGTGCCTGCACAAATGAAAATAAATTTGGGGTAATGAGGGAGTAAAATAAATTGACTTTTTTTAGGGGGCGCCTTGATATGAAAATTTTTCAATGGTAATGGGAGTGAGGATATACACATAGTAATTATTTTATTAATGAGATCAAATAAGGTACATAACATTGATTTTCCTCTTAAATAAGGTAATTATCACCCTCATTTGATTATATCCATCTCATCTTGTAATTATCCTCTTTAATCAATCCTCTGTACCACAAACACCAACTTTTTTTCTTGTCAATTTTTTTCAAAATTGGAGCACAACATTAATAATATAATCACCATGAACACAAACACTCATTCAATATATGTAAAGATAAAGGAAAAAAATGAATTTTCATTCTCATTACAATTGAAGAATTTGAAACAAGCACCCCGTAATGTATTTTACTTTTTCTACTTTATGGTGGGTGGTTACAGAAATCTATGTTTTGAGAGACATGGGTTGAATTTTTTATGCAGTGGGCAATTGTATGAGATAGGAGGAGTGTTTATTTATATATAGAAAAAAAAAACTACATTTATATAGAATATAATATATAACACAAAGTCATTCACGAATTTTGACTAAAATATTTATTTGAACTCGTTTTGACGTTCATATAAAAAAATGAATAACTTCAAAATTAATGATATTCACTTGGTTGTCTCTGAATCACACTTGTGTTGATGATACATAAATATAAAAAAATATGTGATTAAATTATAAATTTTAGTAAATTTATGGAGTACCCTTTTTTAGAAATAATTACATTTCTTTTTGTAATAAAATTGATGTAACGAAATCTATAATGTATATTAGTTTAGACTCAGTAAATCTCAAAAAGGCTCATATGTACAAATATATTCAATAAAATAAGTTTCAAATCCACTCGAACTAAAAGATGAAGCTCAAAAGGAAAATGGGAACTGTTCATGTGCATCTCAGCATCAGCGTACGTGGTGTCCGACTTCTTAGTGAACTCAAATGTGAGTGGATGTAGTTGGATAATGTATTGGGTGAACGAGAAATTGAGTTCTTTAAGTTTGTTGTAATAAATGAGAAAGTTTCATATTGAAAAATTATTGTTGAGGAAGTGGATTTATAAGAAGAAACTCATCTTTAGCTTATAAAAAAGTTATGGGGTTATGCTCTTATACACTCTAAGCATGCGCAAAGGGGTTCAAATCATGGCCGAATTTAGCCTAAAAATCTTGAACTTGTGTGTGAGCGTGATTGACAAGCTAAGTTTTGCCTAAATTTTATTTATCTACGTAGAAATTTTTGTCCTGAGAGGCGATTCCTCCCGAGTCCTGAGGAAAGTCCTGAGATCCTGAATCCCCTCCTGAGATCCTGAATCCTAAAAAGAGAAATTCCTGAGTGGATCTGTGAGGCGACTTCAGACCAGCTGACATATTAAATTTCTACAGTTACAACATGTTTTAAAACTTAAAAATCTTGAATTAATACAATTAATTAAGACGTTTTTCCAGTTACGATCAAGACCATTATGGTTCTTCATGGCCACGCTCCAACAATCATTTTTTTAATACTATAAATAGTATTCTGGTGTGTTGCAAGAAACACGAACAACTAGAAATACAGAAAGTCTAGATTGAAATATATACAGATACATTTCTGGCATTTGCCTCATTCTTTAGCCATATTATTCTGTTATTTTCGTTCTTACTCCTATGATATTTCGAACAATTTCTGAGTTCGTTTTAGCAAGATATTGTATTGTATCATTGCTGCAATCGTTGTATCCTGGGAAACAAGTGTCTCGTGTTTCACTAGCACATACAGTGAGTGACATTTAAGAAAATCGTGATCTTCACGAGCCTCAATTTTTCGTATATTTTATTTATTTCAGTGTGCCATCTATTCCTACATATGTTTGATATTTCTTTTTAAAGTCATTTAATTCAAGAGATAAAATAATAATTTTCTTGTTTAGTTAAGTTGATGTGACGAGTGATTATCAAATCAGGATACGTAAGTATTAAAGAGTTTGAGTAAAAGTATAGAAGTAGAGGACAAATAGTTGTGCAGGTACCTGTTACTCAGAAGTGTCAACAAAATAAGAGAGACTGCAGATACAATACATATTACTCCACATACATACATGGCAAAGTATAGACAGGATTATATATAGCATTAACATGCTTGAGTACCATCTCTCTCTCTCTCTCTCTCAAGTTGGAGTCTACGAAAAGCAACACAAGAATAACAAGATCAGGAACATATTGAGTGCACGCTAATGATATTGTTTTTTCTTATTTTTTAATAACGTTAAATCGTCTTGCAGAATGTCTTTTTTTTGTCTTTCCTCTTCGTACTCATCCGTCCAACAACAATTTATTAGGGGAAAATGTTGTAATTGGTTTTGAAAATTGAGTTGTAATGCTCTAATTGGACCAATTTATTGGAGGGCAAAATGGTAATTTCCATATGACTATGTATAGTCGATGCGCTCTACTCGCGGAGTAGATCGTCACTGTATTTTTCGTTCTCAAAACCGAATTACGGTGAGTGAGAAATTAATTCCTAAAGTATGGATATTAATACAAGTTGATGTGGGTCCATGTGGGAGTAAGTTAAAACATGGAATCTCTTAACTATCCCACATTGGAAAAACTATGAAGGATTTCATAGTATATATATAGGAGTTTCATGATGGTATTCAAAATAGGCTAAGGGAGTCTCTCCCATTAGCCACGCGCGCACACGCGCGCCGCCGCCGTCCGGACGGCCGAGCCGAGCCCGTGGACTTGGATCTTGGCAATTGGTCTTTTGGTGGTCTTTGGGCCTTTGGCCCACTCTCTATATTTAGAGACCCAAAGATGTGAAATGGGTCGACCCAATTGGTGACCCGGAATACCTCTGCGGATCGTCTACGTCAGCAATCCGAACGAAGTTAATCTGAATCGTTGGATGATCCACGTCATCAATCCGGATCAGTAAGTGAATTTAAACATTTAAATTCCGGATAAGTTTGATACTGTGTCATTGCCACGTCATTGATCCAAGTCCAGAATTACTTGAATTGGTTCCGTATGATGTGCAGCCAGAACTGCCCACTAAGATCGTGGAAATATCTCCACGTATCTGCAGATTAATCCCAACTGAGATCTTTTTTTCGCATCTATAAATAGGAGGTCCTGCATACATAAGTTTTTTACGAAAATTAAATTCTCGAGTCCTCTCTCTCCTCTGTTTTCCAGCATATAGAGTGTTCAGTTCGTACTCTTCGTGAGTTCGCCTTTCCTCTGTGTTTAGCGGTGCTGCTATCACAGAGACGTAAACCGTTTTACCTTTGGGGACGAATACGTATCATCCTGTGAGCACTAGCCAGGACGTATTTCGTCTTGCGGGCAAATGGAAAAAATTAAAGGCCAGCCCGTAATAATTAAAAAAATGGAAAAAGAAAAAAGAAATATGAAACCCAGCTATTCCATGCATTTTTCCTTATAAAGAGGTAATTAGCGTGAATGGAAGACAGAAGAAGATGAGCAGCGATAAATAAGGATTCAGCGCTCCAAATGGAGTTGGATCCCCTCCATTTAATATTTCCTCAATTTTTTCCATTCAGTGTAAATTTCATTATTATCATGGATATAGATGCATAATTAAAATAATTATGATGTCATTATTATCATAATAATGATGACATTTACACTGAATGGAGGAAATGAAGAAAATATTAAATGCAGGGGATCCAAATCGCCAAATTAAAGCAAGCACGAGTCCGTAAAAAAAAGTTTGATTTTAATTTTATGTTTACTTGTTTCGGTTATCGTGTTTTGATTACGTCTATGGAAGGTTAAATTTTATATTTCAGTTTCGGGAATTTTTAGACTTATGTTTTGATGATTGTTAGTTAAACTACATTTTATTCATTAGATATTTTACGCAAATTATTTATATCATCTATTTACTTGTTTAATTATTCCAGTAATTAATTTAAGATTGATCACCTATATTAACTTATTCGTGCATATTTGTATATAAATTGTAATCTGTAATTATTATGATTTTATGTTAATTAGTAGTAACTAGTAATATTGCTAAGGTGATATATATGGATCAAATTCTTTCAAACCAATGGTTAGGATGTTTGAGAATTTATTTGGCCTTCATTTTAGAGTTTAATACTTCTAACAAATTAAATATATATATTTTGATTAAAAAGGTTCTTCCGAGAGCTTGTTTCAATAAAATATTATTAGTTCCATATGGTAGTGTGTAGGAAATTGCCACGTAGTGGTGAAATTTCAATTATTAAGTGTGAGATTTATATTAAATCTTAGGCTTCATTTGGATGGATGTGTTTGAAAATGAATGGATTTTAAAAAAATACATGTAAGAAGACATATATTTCAAATCACGAATTGTAAAGAGGTGGGAGAAAAGGGAAAAAGTAGAGGAAAGATAGAGATGAAAGTGTAGAGAGGAGAGATTTCACAAATGACATGATTTTGATGAGGATTTAGAATTCCTCAATTTTAAACATAAACTCACATCTAAGTATTTGTAAATTCATCTAACTTATTTGGAAAGAATGATTATTTGTGTGTGAAATCCACGGATTTCAAATCCACTCATCCAAATGGAACCTTAATGTTTAGTAGTAAATACTTAAAAATAGATTATTTTTGTATTCTTATTTGATAGGGTGTAGTTGGTATAATTTAATATTTATTTTTAATGATTCAATTTTTTTATTGGTGTTTGGTAGGAAATATATGTGTTAATATTTGAGCAAAAAAATGTTTTCAATGACTAATAAGACCCACAAAGTAAAATACAAATATGCCCACATATTTGTATGTATAAATTCTTCTCAAACATATCATCGAACACCTTATGTGCATCCTCCTCACCAAGAATTGTAGAAATTCTGTCCAATTTCCAATTCCTTTATTTAAAAAACAATACCCAATTCTAAATTTCTCGACAAGAATTGCATAAAAAAAGTTAATTAGATTTAATCACATTCCTGTGAATATCTACCAAAATGTGATTAAAAACATGTCGTCGGACAAAAATTGATGAATTCAATTCTTTTCTTTTCATCTTCTTCCTCAAATTCTTTATCGCAACTCGTCATCTACCGGAGAATCAACTTCTGACGATGCCCCCGCCGCCGCATTTCGCTCGATCCGCGACCGTTTCCCCTTCAAGCGAAACAGCAGCCGGAGTCAAAACCCAATTTCATCTCTGATGTGTGTGTAGCCATTGAAATCGAGAAATTGATCGGAATCCTGGAAAAAAAATTCCATGAATTTCAAATTAGGGGCGTCCTGTTTTGTCGACATAATAGGGTTCATCGAAATCCACGATTCGGGGATGTAGCCATTCTGGTCGCCGGCGGGAGCGGTCACCATGTGAGTGCCGCAGCCGCTGACGGGAGAGAGGAGAGTGGAGGCGGCGGTGGAGGCAGAATTCATCACCACCGACTCCGCCGTGTCGTAGAAGTGGACCACCGGAACGTGCTCGTGGCGGCTCGCCAACGGGTTTGCCGAGTGTATGTCGCGGTTGCAGGTGACGCAGAGGGTGAAATTTCTTATACGAGTCATTGTTATGAAAATATATGTAGTAACTCCCATGGGTGAGATTCAGATTACATACTCAATAGTGAAAATGTGTAGAAGAAGTTCTGATCCGTTACTGTTCACGGGTCGGAGACTTATATAATACATTGTACCAAAACAGTTACAAACCATCGAATAAAGCCCTTATCTCACAATTTTCTCTCCTACTAAACGCAGCCTTAAGGGACAAATAACCGTAAACAGAGCATGATGTTTATCAAGAGTTATTAGTGCGCGGGAAAGTAGATCGAATAATACATTCAATTAGCAAAATCAAGTGGTGAATGAACTATGGATTAGAATCCATCAACAATTGAATTTAAATTTGTAATATTTGTTTTCTAGTTTAGTAATTAATTAATTTAAATTCAAATCTCCAATATATTCCCCTTAGGGCTCATTTGGTTCGTAAGATTAAAGTATCTATCCATCGAAAATATGGTGTCTTTCTAAAAATTCATTCAAATCACATAAGTTAATTTTTATGTTCCCTTACTACTCTTATGAGTTAGTAGAGTAACGAGAGTTATTTTATTTTATTCTAATTTGAGACGTCTTGACAAATCACCCAACTATGACTTTATATGTATAACTAAATAAGATTTAATAAAAAAATTATTTTATAAATCAAAATTATGACAACCCATGCTACGATATTGTTTATTTAAGAGTGAGTCTTGGGTACACTTGAGTGCACCCCATACACTTGAAATTGAAGATTAATTTTAAATTAATTTTGACTGATTCAAACACAATAAAAATTCTCGCAGCCTGCACAAAAGCCATTTCCACTCCAATAAAACACAGTGATTTGTAGTGGTTGAGTGTGCCTCCACCGTTAAAATAGTGGGGATTGTGATATGTTGGAAATTGCGGATGAGAGCATTGTCGACGCTGTTAAAAGGGAGACAAAGTTGGAGCCATTGAATAATCTGTCAAGATTGCGATAGTAATTATACACACGGGAGAATTGCATGCATGAATGGAAGCAATGATGCGAGGAATCATGGAATTGTGAAGGTCGGAATAAAGCTCTTTACTTTATTTATAAATGAATAATACCAAAAGAATAATTTATAATATCCAAAGAATAATTGAGTAATACCCAAAGAATAATTGAGTAATACCCTATGTTATATTCAATAATACTTGAAGAGCAACTCACTAATACCCGAAGATCTTCTCTCTCAAAATTGATGTATAAAACAAAGATGAAGATGAATAGATCCATTGGAGATCAGGCCGTGGGAGGCGGTGGAGATCCAGTGCTCCCAATTCATAGCAGTGTGACAATCTCTTCCACTATGCCGGAGGTGAGATCTTTATTTTCTGCGTTGACACGTGACACACTCTAGTTGGCTGATATCGAGTTGATAGACAGCATTGATGATCGATCAAATTTAACTTGATTGATTTTCGTCATCTTCTTTATTTATACAAAATATTTATGGTAACGAACAAATACGGAAAATAAGGTATTTATTGCCGCAGACGAGCACCAGGAGACTCGTAATTGAATAATGACTTGTGTTGTGTACAATAAATATCATATTACTATTTAATTTGATAAATCTCAAAATTAAGATTGTGATATTAATTTGATATTTATTTAATTTATACACGTGTCATTATTTAATTGGGTGAAAAATTTATTTACTTACACTATTACGCAATATTTGTTTTAGTTATGATCTGTTTTTTGGCATTATGCAATTTTTTTGTTGTGATTTGTTTGAATTTTTGAAAAAAAAAAAAGAAGAAGAGGTGTACATGGACATTTTATTAGCACTTGCACAAAATTGTTGTTTGTGGTGTATTATGCAAAATTTAGTTTCTATTATGCAAATTTTTTGTTTCTATTATGCAATAGTTGTTATACTCATGCAAAAAAAATTGTATTAATTATGCAAACTTTTTTTTCTGCTATGCAATTTTGCAGGCACCTTGAAACTCAAAAAATAGAAGTTTGAAATACTAGAAAAAATAAGGCTTACTCAAAAGTATTTATTTATGCAAATCGATAAGGTGCATGGCATTAATCTAAAAAAAATTACCTATAAAAGATAGAAAATTAACATACAGAATGAGAGAAATAAAAAAGAAAGAGAAAATAATTTAAAAAGAAAAAAGAAAAAGAAAAACAACGACAGTTTGCATGAAAAGACATACTGTTGGCAGTAAAAAAAAATTGAAAAAAAAAAGAGGTGCCCAAAAAATGCATGAATGTGTATAATAAAGGGAAATGAGTGTACTACTATAAAAATATAGCATTATAAATGTATAAATATGAAATGTACTCAATACTATCTTAACATCCTAAGTATATTCTGGACAAAATATCATGTCAACAAGTCTCATTACAAAATATTAGATTAATTTTATTATTAGATATTAATATTAATTATATACTCCCTCCGTCTTTCTATAAGTTGCTCGTTGCTTTTGGGCACACGAATTAAGGTAAAAGTGAAAAAG
>JAPKLY010000153.1:473092-483489 GCA_026898435.1 Prunella vulgaris | reverse complement strand
GGACGAAAATGGCAACATGAGCAACTTATAGAAAGACGGAGGGAGTAATTACTTTAATATAAAATATTAGTTGAAATCAACACCATCACTATATTTTTTATACTCAATATTCGGTACAAGGACTGATTAATTCGGAGGACCCATAACACACCGTCCACAATAATCATATTATTAAATATAACCTAAAGGCTGCATTTACTTTGACGGATAAAGATATACTCCCTCCGTCCCAGGGGTATTTGCACCCCTAGGATGACACACGGTTTAAGGAAAATGTATTTTTTAAATAAAGTAGTGGTGTATGGGTATATGTGTGGAAAGTTTTGTGAGTGTGCACACAAATCGATGTTTCCCTTTTAAGTAGTGTGCAAATTAGTTTGGGACAACCCAAAATGGAAAGTGTGCAAATTGATCTGGGACGGAGGGAGTATTATGTAAACCATTTCATAATACACCTTTATTCATGAAAGTAAATAACACACTTTTATCTATTGCTTATTTATTTTTTATTTTTTTGGGTTATCTATTTCGTCCGAATTAAACCCGTATTATTTCTCAAATTTAAATCCACTAGATAGACCGATTTAAATAAACTCATGTACTGTTCATGACTAATGAATTTATGTTTTCCTAACTTTGCATGACATTTTAATCTACCGTTGACAATTACATTTTTTTTTATTTCTCAATTGAATGTTGCATGATATTTTAATCTACTGTTCACGAATAACGAATAATGTCATTTCAAACAGGAAGGATATACATGAATAATGAATTTATGTTATATGAAATGGGTGCAAATTCAAACAGCGAAATGAAATCTAATTTAGAGATATACGTAGTGAATAGTGACACGAAGGCATATAAAAAAAAATAGATGGACAAATTAATTAATGAATAGTATAAAAGTAATTTTTTCAATTTTCCAAATTAACTTTTTTAAATTGTATAATATAATATAAATAAGAAACGTAAATATAATATTATTATTTTAATTTTTTTTATTAAACAAAATATGCAAGTGATGTTTAATTTATCTTTTAATATTTTTTTGTTTAATTGAGTAGGTATTGTGTGAAACAGTGATAGTGGTTCATATCATGAATCATTTTT
The DNA here is from genome assembly GCA_026898435.1 of Prunella vulgaris. Classification (NCBI taxonomy): domain Eukaryota; kingdom Viridiplantae; phylum Streptophyta; class Magnoliopsida; order Lamiales; family Lamiaceae; genus Prunella; species Prunella vulgaris. Next base: position 482,376 of record JAPKLY010000153.1, on the reverse strand, counting down.
TAATAAGGTAAAAAAATAAATTCATAAATATAAATCTTGTATTACAAAATTGTTTATATCATAAAAATAATTTATATAATACTTATCTATACTATTCAGTAAAGACAACCAAAGTTAATTGGTTGAATTAAGGTAGCAGCATTACATGTTGAGCAGTGAATTGATTGGAAATGGAAGAAGTAGATGCAAGAAGACAAGCTCAATTATAGGTGCTTGGATAATTATATATGATCATGTGGTTGAGGAAATGCAAAAATAAACCCAATAATTTCCTTATAGGTGTAAAGGGGAGGGGGTCTAATCGAACTAATGTCAATAAAATTGGTTTGCACTTAACCATCATCAAGTCCAAAAAAAAAAAAAAAAAAAAAAAAAAAAAAAAATACCAATTTAGGAGCTGTATAATCACCTTGATTATTGGGATGATAGAGGGGCCTGCACCCTTTATAGAATATAATAATGGACACTTTTTGCCTAATTAAAATTATTAATTATCGAAAAATCTAGTTTGGTATGTACCGACTGGCTTTAGATTGCTAAGAGAACCATTTTTTTTCCCATTTGATAAATGAATTTGAAAATAGCTCTAATTTAATAAATTTGTCTCTATTTGTATGTTTACTCTAAAAGATACTCCCTCCGTCCCAGAGCAATTTGCAATGAAGGAGGGACACACAAATTAAGAAAAAGTAGAATAAAGTAAGAAAAGTAGTGTTCTGAGGGTTAATTTGGTAAAATTTTATGTAAAAATTGAAAAAGAGTTAAATTACGTTGATCAAATTTTGTATTAGGATGGGTAATGACAAACGCAAAAAAATAGGCAACAATTTTGAATATTGTAATCATTAATCATCTTGCTCACCTATATTCATTATATTGATATAGTACTCTTGTAGTCAATGGCACTCATATTGTTGGCATATTGTTGTTGAAATAAATTAATTATTATTTTAGTCTTATATATATATGATATTTTTTTGAATATATATATATATATATATATTCATATATTACGTCGAGTAAATAATATGTTGTAGTATCATACTTCTTTATTTGAAACCAATGTAATATCATAATTAGTCTAAAACATACTCCCTCCATCCTACTATAAGTTACTCATTTTGTCATTTTCGTCCGTTCCACTATACGTTGCTCATTTACTTTTTTACCTATTTTGGAAACTGCTATTCACTTTTTATTATTATTTTAAATATTTTTTACACTATTTTCATTACTTTTTCACTTTTTTTCATCACATCACTTATATATATTCATTTTTTTCATCACATCACTTATATTTTTTTCACTTTTACATTAATTCGTGTGCCCAAAAGCAACGAACAACTTATAGCGGGACGGAGTGAGTACAGTATTGTATTAACAGTACTTATTCTCTCTCCTTGTACAAGATCGCAATTTAAAAAACAAAGCCCTAATCTTAGGATCAAAAGAAATGAAAGTCCTTTGAAAATTCACTTGAGAAAAGTGAGACATGTGAATGTCATAATGCATTTCGTTGTCTTGCTTGTGCTCAAGTATACCTATATAAATGAGCATAGGTCGAGCAATAAGGCCATTTGATAAAGTTCAATTAAATATATTTATGACCATATTCAATTAGTGTACCATTGGTCAACAACATGGTCTGAAGCAGTGGCTAGCTATTTATAGCATATTAATTATATTTGTCTTATTAATTATATTTTAGGAGTAGTATTTTATGCAGGCAAGGGTATAATCAAAAACTGAACCGTTGAAATTCGGTTCATTCGATTTGGTCTAAAAATTTTAAAAATTCGATCTATTCGTTTCGGTTCGAATTTGGACCATCAAAATCAAATAGACCGAAAAAATTGAATTTTATAAAATTTTAATATATATATATATATATAATATTATAAAACTAAAAATAAACTCTAATTCATTCTTATAAAAACTTCGATTAGTACCAGAGTAAATAAATATTAATATTAAAACTTTGAATTGTGGTGAACTTTATTAAACTAATGTTGTGTGAAAATTTGAATTATTGTAAACTTTATTAAACTAATGTTGTGAGCTTTGTTGAACTTAATTGTGTTGTATTTATTTAAGTATTGATCAAATTTGTATTGTATCTCTTTATTTGTTGGTATTAAATTAAATTTAATGATAATATGATGCATAATATTTATATTGATGAAGTATATTTTTTTTTAAAAGAAATTATTTTGGATCGAATAGACCGAATTGGCTGAACCGAAGTAATTCGATTCGGTCCAATTCGGTCCAAGCGACAATTCGGTTCGGTCCGTAACATAAAATTTTGGTTATTTTAATTTGTTCCAAAAATAAAACCGAACCAACCAAATAAATCGAATGATCACCCATACTGCATACATGCAAGGTCTACAAAATTTCAAAAATATTAGACTCTTATTCTTCATAGTATGCCAATTTTATTTTAATTTTACTTAATTTTTCAGCTATTATTATTATACTTTTAGAACATCATTCTATACTATTAAGAATCCAAAGAATCCAGCATCAGTATTTTTGTGTTGTAAGTAAGACAAACTAATACTAGGAAGCTCAATTTCAAGCAAATTAATATTTGAAAAGTTTAAGTGATTAGAACTCGATTATCTAAGATTTGTATATCATGAGTTTGAGATATGGAGAGAAAAAATTACTCTCTTTTGATGGTTTCCTTGTAATATGACGATGGTTCCGGCAATGTCAATAGTACTATAGTTTATATTATAATTAATTGTTTTAAAAAAGTATCATAATTAATTAATTTTTTAATAGTAATAAAAGTAGCAGGGAACGCTGAAAAACAATCCACAATTATTAATAGTAATACTAGTATTACAGATTTAACCAGGGTCACCAGGCTCCTCACTTGAGTGAGTAACCTGGGTTCGATTCTCTTTTAGAACGAATAGGAGGGAGTTATAAGGTTGGCTTAGAGATATGAGTGTATAGAGACTTAGTGAACTAACTACTAACCACTAACATTTACCTAAAAAAAGTATTACAGATTTGAGGCCGTTAATCATGCCCAAATATGAAATCTTGTTTCAAATTCTGGTAACTTTTAGACCAAACTGAATTGGAGTTATGCCCTTAAAAATTTGGAGTTAACTGAAAAATAATAATTTATGTGGAGAGAAGACAAAAATAAAAGGATGTATTTTTCACGGATAAATATTTTTATCTTACGAAGGTATATTTGGTTTAGGGGACTAATTAATCAATCCCCCAAACATGAGACTATTCCTACCAAAACATGCATATTTTGGTAGGAATAGTCCCATATTTGAGGAATTGACTAATTAGTCCCCTAAACCAAACACATCCACATAGAACACCCTGCGAATTTGCGACATAATATTCGCCCTACAAATTGTTGGCGTTAATAGCTGCAATTCCCATTTGACATTCCGTACATGTTTTTCCAATCATTACTTACATATTTTCTTTTTCATTTAGAGCGGCGCAATTAACATCTACATAATTCAATTGGCTGCTAAATTTACCTTCATATATTTTACTCCTTATTTTAAAAAATTTCTTAATGCACCCTCTCTAAATTTACAATTATAACACTAATATAATATTTACACTAGTCAACAAAATACTCATGCCCAACACTTTAACGTGATTTCTATTTTGGGCTTAAAAAATAAATTTTTTAAATCCTAACCTCATTTCTCTATAAATTAACTTATAAAATATATCAATTAGATATTATATTTTTATTCCACCCAAAATCTATTCTATTTTTATTTTACTTTAGTCTTATATGCACCAGTTGTACCGTGCAACTCTAATTTATTTTAAAAAATTATACAAAATACAACTGAAAAATTACACATATTATTGCTGAAAGTGTATCTTTAATTGTGTAACTTTTCAGTAATAATTTGTGTAACTCTTTAAAAATACACTTGAATTGCACGGTGTAATTGACGCGCACAAGAGATTTACTCAATTTTTTTTTACATCATAAAGTCAAAACCACTCTATACAAAAATTTTAAAAAAAAACACATATTTAAAATTTTCTAGATATTAAAAATTGTCAATTTTAAAAATCACTTAAAACACACAAAGAACGTAGCCTCATTGTTCCTTCCCGGCCTCTGAAGTGAATTGACTCGTTCTGGTTCCTTCTTTTTTCTAGCGTACATCAATTGAATTTATAGAAAAAATGTATTTTAATCTCATTAAAAATTATGTATATATATATATATATATATATAAAGTTTCGCCCCAAACTTTGTTGTCATTTCTACTTTTGGTAGAAAATATTATACAGTATCCTACCTTTCACTACTATATTATTGGGTTTGCATAGCTTTACTACATTAGCAAATGAGTTTTCCAAGCAAAGCTTAGTAAATTCGAAAAAAAAAAAAAAAATCTTAGAAAGCGGTTATAAACCGTTAAGAATAAATAAATAAATAAATAAAATTCTTAGAAAGCGGTTTTCGAACCGCTGAGAATAAATAAATAAAAAAAATAGCTTGGACAGCGGTTAAAAACCGCTATGCCCAAAGCGGTTAATGACCGCTATACCCTTTCACTTAGACAACGGTTCTAAACCGCTAAGGGCCGATTATAATCGGGCCCAGTAAACCCTCCCTTTCTTCTTCTCTCATTCTCTCCCTCTTCCTCTCCCACCAACGCCTCCTCCTCCCACGCCGCCCCCCTCGCCGACCGCCGCCGCCGCCTCCGTTGGCATCCCAGCCGCCGCCGTCGCCATCCCACCGATCGAATTTTGAAATTTCATCCCTATTTACTAGGTATGTAATTAATTATTTAATATATATATATAGTTAATCATTTAGTCAATTATATAAGAATTTGAGTTAATCATTTTCAAATTGCAAATATCCAATTAAATAATAAAAAATAAATCAAATATATACTCCCTCTGTTTAATGTTAGAATTTTTTTTAAAGGGTCTGTAAAGAATTTTTTTTAAAGATTGAGAATATTGCACATATATAAAATACGATTTATCGAAATGGATTGACATTAATGCATGATTTCTTATTTAAATTTTTAAATAATATCACATATATTATTTATATATTAGTATATTTGCTAATATATATATATATATATATAGAATTAGCTAGTAAATAATATTAATTATTATATAAAAATATATATTTATAATTATTGTAAATTATTGATTATTAAATTAATGAATATAAAAATAATGTGTTGTAGTATTTATATAATTTGTAGGTGACAAATTTGAAGAAGAGAGATTAATCATTCCAATCCATTCCCTTCACACTATTACCGTAAGTTCATTTTTTTGTAGTTATAATTATTTTATTTATTAAAAAATGTATGTTATATAAATTTATATATGCGATTATCGATCGATTGAATCCAAATGTAGAATGTAGTTGATAGATATATATGTGATGATCGATGTTCGATCAAATATTTGCATGTAGAATATATAGTTGATGTGGAGTTGATTGAATGTAGTTGATGTGGAGTTGGGGAAATTTGTTGGTTGTTTGTTGTAGAATGTGCGTTCCGATTTGATTATTTTATAATTAAATCGGAAATGGATGCACTAGGATCTTGATTAATTGGGGAATATGATAAATCTAAACGAAACTCTACCAAAATTTTTAAAAAATATTAATTTTTAAATAGAATATATGTAGGATCGTACTATATTGAGTCACATTTATACAAGAATCTAAACACGAATATTATGTCATATTGTCTTTTCTATAGGCATATCTAGTTCTATATAGATATGGATCGAAAGTGGGTTCATGCAGATAGATTATCAGATGAGTATAGGAATGGGGTGGAAGAATTTTGTAATCATGCAATCAGATATTGCACCGACAATCGGTACATTCTATGTCCGTGTTGGAAATGTATGAACGGGAAAACGGTTAGTGGTCGGGACAATTTGTTCGATCACTTGATGATTTATGGTATTGATAAATCATATACCGTTTGGACATGTCATGGTGAGAGAAGAGATGGATGTAGCTCAAGCAGCATAAGAACTGACTTTAGGTTTGTAGACACAATGAATATAGAGAATGTACCGAGTGTTGATAAATCTAGTGGAGATGCACCGAGTGTTGATACATCCAGTGGGGATGGGGATAATCTGCAAGATCATCCTAATATGTCAGAGAAGTTAAGAGATGATGCTGGATTACCTCTTTGGCCCGGATGTGAGAAGGCAACAAAACTTTCAGCTGTATTGATATTGTTCAATCTAAAAGCAGCTCATCAATTGACTGATGTGTGCTTCACCGATTTGTTGGAAGCAGTTAGTGGTCTTTTGCCCGATGAGAATGTACTGCCTAAGAGAGCATATGATGCTAAGCAAATGCTCAAGTCCATCGGGCTAACACATCAGAAAATTCATGCTTGCCCCGGTGATTGTATTTTATTTCGGAAGGAGTATGCATGTCTCGATGTGTGTCCCAAGTGTGGGCGGAAGCGATATACGAAAAACCAATCTCCTGCGAAAGTGATGTGGTATTTCCCAATAATACCAAGATTTAGGAGAATGTACAGTAGCACGGTGGATGCTAGAAATTTGACTTGGCATCATGATGATAGAATCAAGGATGGATTGCTAAGACATCCTGCTGATTCACCACAGTGGAAGGCATTCGATGTGAAGTATCCAGAATTCGGCAACGAGCCACGACACTTGCGTCTTGCACTCTCCACAGACGGAATGAATCCCTTTGGTATTCAAAGTACCAACCACAGTACATGGCTAGTGATTCTGATGGTGTATAATCTTTCACCATCTTTGTGCATGAAGCGTACTTATATGATGTTATCTATGTTGATATCAGGACCCAAACAACCTGGTAATGACATAGATGTATATCTAGCTCCTTTGATAGAAGACTTGAAGCTGATGTGGGATGAGGGTGTCGATGTGTATGATGCTTGTAGAAATGAGAGTTTCAAGTTGAAGGCCATGTTGTTTGGAACAATCAATGACTTTCCCGCTTATGGGAATCTATCTGGATATAGTGTGAAGGGAGGCGATGCATGTCCTTGTTGTACCACCAACACTGATCACATTCGATTGAGTTATTGTAAGAAGTCTGTCTATATGGGACACAGGAGGTGGTTGGATAGATCACATAAGTACAGAAGAATGACTGTTGAATTTAATGGCAAAGTTGAGGGTAGTGAAGCACCACGTTTGTTGTCAGGTTCAGATGTGTTGAGTGAGATGAATAAGGTCGACACACAGTACGGGAAACAATTTGCAAAGAGTGTCCCCACTAGTGGTTGGAAGAAAGAACAGTTTTCTTTCAATTGCTCTATTGGAAAGAGTTGTATGTTAGACACTTCATTGATCTTATGCACACTCAGAAGAACGTTTGTGCCAGCTTGCTCAATACTCTATTAGGTGATAAGAAGTCCAAGGATGGTTACAATGCAAGGATGGATATGCTTGAAATGGGAATAAGACCAGAATTGCCACCTCAGAGACGTGAAGATGGACGAGCACCGGACCTACCTCCTGCTGCACACACATTGTCCAAGAATGAGAGAAAAGTGTTTCTTCAAACACTTAAGGATGTGAGAGTACCAGAGGGATATTCGTCCAACATACAGAGACTTGTATCAGATGATGGCGGGAGACTGATGAATATGAAATCGCATGACTATCATGTGATAATGGAGAACTTCTTACCAATTGCCATTCGTTCTATCTTGCCTGAAAATGTGCGCATAACCATAACAAAGTTGTGTTGGTTCTTCAAGGCAATGAGTAGAAAAGTTATTGATCCTAAACTTTTGAGTGGCTTTTAGAAACAGATTGTGGGGACACTTTGTGAGCTTGAAATGTATTTTCCTCCATCATTCTTTGATATAATGGTTCACTTAATCATTCATTTGGTTCATGAGACAAGAATGTGTGGTCCTGCTCGTATGCGATGGATGTATGGTGTGGAAAGATACATGAAAGTACTGAAAGGATATATGAAGAACATGTATCGGCCAGAGGGATGCATTGCAGAACGCTACTTAGTAGAAGAAGCAGTCGAGTACTGGTCCGAGTTTATACCGAATGTCGATGCAATTGGACTTCCAATTACTCGACATACCAACAGGACTGAAGGTGAAGGTGTTACCGGTGGTGAACCGGTAAGTGTTAGTATTGAGGAACTAACACTGATGCACATATACGTACTTCACAACACGGTTGACGTGCTTCCTTTTATTGATCTTCACATGCAAGTACTTTCTGAGACATTTCCCTTCAGAGATAGATCGTGGATCGAAGCTGAGCATAACCGGACATTTGTTAACTGGTTCAAGGATTATGTTACAAAGTGTCTGTCACGGGATAAGGAATTTGTGAAAGAAAGAGTTAAGTGGTTGTCCAGAATGCCTGATAGACATGTGTATTCATATAAGTGTTATCTTATTAATGGATATACATTTACTAGAGATCATGATGCCACGAGTACAATGCAGAATAGTGGGGTGTCTATTAAAGCAAATGCAGGGGATCAGTCGATTACTACTTATTTTGGACAGATTGTCAATATTTGGGTACTCGACTATGTTGGTCACCGTGAACCCATTTTTTATTGTAGTTGGGTGAGGATTCCTAACGGGGTCCAAGTTGATAATTTTGGGTTCGTACGTGTTGATTTGAAAAATGTGGGATACAAGGATGACTCTTATATAATGGCATGTCAAGCTCAATAAGTTTTCTATGTCCCCGACCCAGTTAACAAGAAATGGTCGATTGTGGTTCTGTCGAACAAGTTTACTGATAGTTACCAGATCAGCGACCAAGTCGATGAAGATGTTGACACAATTGATGATTCTTTTCAAAACTTCTCTATTTCTGGGCCCTCTTTCGATGATCCTAACTATCGCCAGTACAAGTGAGTGTTCAGAGAAGGGGATGAATATGGCAACCCAGATCTTGTTAATATTCATGGACATGAACGAGAAAAGTTAACTACAAAACGAAAAAGAAAAACACATGCTAAAAAGAAATGTAAGATTTTATAATTCATTTACTATATTGAATGTGACTTCTTTTGTTTAATTCAATGTTATAATTCATTTATTATATTGAATGTGATTTTTTCTGATGTACAGGATCATGTCTTTGCCCGTGCCTGATGATGATTATGGAGATGACATGGGTGGAGATTACCATGTATATTTAGGTGATATCGGTGGAGATGAGTGCTCACCCGAGAGGGGTGCAGATGAGACTGCTGCTCCCACGAGTAGCAGTTCTGGAGAAAA